>DWJN01001183.1:0-18992 GCA_018248895.1 Carystus phorcus
ACTGCACTAACGAATTAGGTACTCAACCTGTAATGTTAGGTGTAAGTTTTATATAAATAAATAAATAAATAAATAAATAAATAAATAAATAAAAGGCATTTAGTTATGAAATATCAATAAAAAAACAATTGCATTAGAAATACGTCGATGAGGGCAACATTAGACCGCGGAGATTAGACAGTAGCTGTCACCTTGCGAAAGGGCCCTCATCAAACAAGAGGGCCTCTCGAGACGAGCCGCTCCTTACCCACTGCGACGTTTGTGAGCAAACATCGCCCTGACAAAATATGCTGAATACAACCCTCAAATTACGTTAAATGGATAACACAAACTAAAGCAGGCTAACTCCCACTATAATAAAAATAATGTAAGTCCAAAACGAACATGTGTTGTTACAATTCTTACGACGAATATAAATTTAATAAATATAAATATTTACTCTTTATCATAAAAAATTAAAAAAAATATCAAGTAATACTAAAGTAAACGTTGTTTGAAATTATTTAATGGAAGCTTATGCTCATTAAACTTAAACTCAAATTCGTCAATTTGCAAACTGTTGTATTTTGTTTTCTTTAATACTTAGAAATCACCCGAGTTCACATTCAATAATTGTTTTTAAACCACAAATTAAACATTTTGATGCAATCGTAATAAATATACTTTAAGGAACTCAGAATGGGTCACCAACTCTTCGTGTTGTCATTTCAACATTTGCAGTAGATGCGGATAAAAAAGACATACCTAGATAGATCCAAGAACGTATACATAGTTCATAGCAAAAGTTTCTGTATCAAGTCCGTTTTATGGAATCAACTGTACTTTTAGTAATGTTCGTTTGAACATAACCTAATATGCACAGTGTATAATACGAGTACACGAATACTTACATGTCGCATAACGTAATGAAGTCAGTTGTCGTCGAGCATAAGTATTTTTAATATCACATTCCTTGCGAGCGTCTAATATACTCATGTAAATGAAGCAGGTACGAAGACGACCGAGATAGCTTCCGTGTTCGGTTATGTTTCCTTAAAGGAAAGGAATGTATTTTAAATAAAAACCAAAGTCTTTCAGAATAAACACAATGTTTTTATACGTCACATTACACAAAAATAAATATTATTAAATACCTCCACTATTATTTCGAAACATATTTTTGTTCAAATTCAAATTCGAATTTCAAATTTAAATCAAATTCAAATTCATTTATTCAAGTAGATATTATTTCAATACACTTATGCACGTCACTTTTTGATTCTACCACCGTTTCGGAAAGGTGCATTTACATCGAGAAGAAACGACGAAACAAATTATTATATCAAAACTGTTGTATTAAAAACACAAAAGAAAGCCTACAAAAATATAGTTTTTTATTTTCATTTGGAAGCCATCATTCTACTCTGAAAGACACTAAAGTTATCTAGAAATTTTCTAACGCCTTTAAATGGTATTCAAACTTTTAAGCTGTACAGGAATTATGTATCCTGAACAATTATGACAATTGCTTTGACACACGCACATAGGGTAAGAGATACGTGTAATATTCGAACCTGTTTGCCTCGTCCTTAAAACGGTACGTTAAAATCATCATCATGCTGACTACTTTTAATTTATAAGTGTAATTAATAGAAAGTTTGGTATTAAAAATCCAATTGCTAGGTTAGAGTCATATACTTCGACCGCAAATCTAAGTATGAACGTGTTAATAGTGAACGTTTTGCCGGTTCAAAGCGAGCCGAATAATTAGAAATGTTCAGGCGCAGCGTCCGCGAGTGATTGATGTAGTGGAAGTCGAGCTCGACCCCGGCACCCCGCCACCCCTCTATCGTCCTCGCTGCGACAACTTGGAGACATTAAGAATATTTAAATTGTAAATTGCACCCCTGTACTGAATAGCTATTTGCTGAAAATTTTGTCCTTTTTGCAATCGCCGTGTTGTTATTTATTGTGTTCACAAATTAGCGGTGGCCTTGTGGTTGGAATGTTGCTCTCTACATCAGGGTCTCGTTGTATTTGAGAGAAATAGACACTTTATGGATATTAATAAGTAACCTTTAAGGTTAGGTGGCACTTGTTCAAAGTAACGTTTAAAGGTTTAGGTATTACTGACATTTCATGCAGTTTCATGCAGACCGCACGTATTTTGTTTTCATTATTATATACATATATTTTATACTCTCATGTCTGGAAAGCAAATGTTAAATAAATGTCTATTCGTATCCTTTGACTATAAATTCATACCTCCAACAAAATAGGCAAGCTGACAAAAAGATTTTTACTAAAACAACAAAGTGATAACAATAAGATTCATAGATGTCGACGGTAACATGAATATAACAAACTAAAGAACTGGCCTGATTGAATCATCCGGCTGTTCTTTGTCATAAATCCGACAACGGCCGGCGGCCAACAATGCGTCCTGAAATCGTTCCATTTCTCATTTTGTTACTCTCCCCTTTAATCTCGCATCCGTAGAAAAGTGGATCAGCGTTGCAAAAGGGCACTGCAGCGTAGACTCGCTTCTGATTAATGTATTGTATGAGTACGTATAACCACTGTTATAAATATTAGTGCACTTAGCTGGAAATGTATTGTGCCCTCAACCTTTTACCGTGATCACAAATTTCAAGTAACTTTACACAATGGGATGTGTATAGGTGCTTTCAGTTTATTAGTAGCAGGATAAAATGTGGAACGTTTTTAATATACATAAATTGTAACGTTGAATAAATGTTCACAAAACTGATTAATTCGTGACTAAAATGTCATAAATTATAGTTTACTAGTTTTTTCGCCGGCTTTTTCTGGAGAAAAGCGGTTTACTCAAAGAAACTTCATACCTTTTTTATTGAAATAACCTACATCCAAATCAGTTCAGCAACTCTAGTGTGATTGAATAACAAAATCCTTTAGTTTAGATTAATATTATTTAAAAAAGATATTTTTTTGTTACATCTACTTAGATTATGTTGTATGAAATTAAATTTCATCAAATAATAAATGTACTAGCTTAATGCAATATTTATTGTTATTTTTAATAATTAAAATTTTTGAGGATGATAAGCCCTTGTGTTAGCCACCAAGTTTCATTAAAACTTGTGTTTGTGTTAATTGTTAATGTCCAAAATGTAATGTAAAATGTATTCAACATATATGTACATAATATCGTCATATAGAAATTTTAAGCTATATTCAACTTTCTTGTTTATGACAATAGGATCGTAATTACGTAAAAGAATGAAATCACTATCACTCACACTGATTGCTTGAAATTAAAATGACTAGCGCTGAACAATAGCGCAAAGCTCAGTCTCTTGAATTTTCAATGGTAAGTATTACAACTGTTTATAACTCGAGCACATTAATTTATTACTTTGCATCCAGTATTTATTGTTCTCTTTACATGAATAGTAATTAATGGTGCCTTTCTAAATAAAATTAATAAATATTTTTTTCTAGAAAAGTTATTACACATTACACCATTAACGCTCTAATATTAGGTAAACCCATAGTTACAGTATAGGGATAGCTATAGTAGCAACGGTTACCATAGCGACAAAGGTAGCATTCAAATGGGTCAATACAACATGCTTCAAATTCTTCATTTCCTTGAGAACTTCGGAATGTAAAATTAAAAAAATAGCCTTTAAAATGGTAGGAGATAAAGAATTGATGTCTAGCAATTTTGTTCAGAATTCTCTGAAAAAGGTTTTGGTAACATTACATAAATCGATCGCTGGTTTATTTATGGGTTACACTTGAAAATGTTGATTTTTTGCTGATCCATTGGACTAGATCTACCTGTATATATATACATATATATAACCAACAGCACTTCAAACAAACAGAATCAAAACGAATGTGTCCTTGTACATATATGCTGACTTTTCCTTGAATTTGATTATTTAATATGCTTCGCAACGCGCGCTTGATACAGCTAGTGTAGGTACTATATGTAAATATTATTCGGATTATCATCGTATCATCGTATTGTTGATATTTATAAGTTACTAGCATACCTGGCCACGCGTTGCTGTGACTAAGGTTTACACACTCTCACCGCCATCTGTTAGAATCTTATGGAACTAATTCTTTGTATAATTTTAAACGAATAATTTGCAATAAAATAATATTTCAGCTTTAAATTGAGATATAAGCTATCTTATCTTTCAAGTTAGATCAAACTGGACACGGTGTATAAAATTTGATTAAAATCGGTTAAGTAGTTTAGGAGTCCATAACGGACAAACACCGTGATACGTACTTTATATACATAAAGATTATAAATCATTCCGTCTGTGGCTAAACCAGCTCGGTAAGTAAATGGGGGTTAGATGTAGAGCAATAAATATTCCGAAGCGAAACAAAAATCTACTAGGTGAACAAGTTTCTCTATCCGAATACAAAATAAGAGTGGGCTTGTCACGCGCTTCCTGCGAGACTCGATACATACACAATCGAATCCTGCTTTTACTGTCATTTTACAGGGAGACTTCTATAGAGAGCAGGGACGATGGAAATATGACATTTCTTTTCTATATGCCTTAGGAAAAATTTAAACAATAGGGTTAAGAATTAATTTGAAACGTGTTTTAAATTGTTTTGATAATTTATTTTGTATGCAAACTTTTATATTTATTAATATTATTACTGATACTGGTATAATATGCTCGTGAAACTCGCTCACTAGCTACCACCTTATTGGTTGAGTCAGCCTTCAAACGAATCGTCGATAATAAGTAATAATTGCATGCGAAACCCTTAATAAAGGATTACGTCCTATTCGACGTTATACTGTATGGGATCTTTATCGGATATACGATACCTTCTTCTATGGTACCGATATTCCATAATATCTTTTGTTGAAATATAATATCATCATATATATCACCGTAGTATATAACCAAATTATTAATATATGAATAAGAGCTTTTATTGTTCAGTTCGCACGCTGAGGTTCTTACCATTAAACGTACTATATTCTCTTTTGAGTATCTCTTCGTTCGCTAAAAGCGTTGTAATATTAACTCCTTTATTTAATCCCAGTAAAGATAGTAGGTATTTGAGTTACAATCTAATGTTAAATACTGTGAGATTGCAGTCTGTAGTAAGAACTATAAAATTAGTATTATAAGCAGGTTATAATATAAATACATTCATAATAATTTTTTTCACTGTATTGGGGTTGGGGCAGCCTAAAATACAAACACCAATTCCATGCCGACAGACCAGGCGACAGAAGCCGGCCTGCTTGGTGATAAGATTTCACTTAAGAATGATATTATCGTTATTATTAACATGTTATTAACATTATTATCTTATCATGAAGCTTGATTAACTACCATCCTCTTGCTTGAGCTACAGTTCTAACTTTTTTTCATCACATATCATCACGTGTCTCTTTTATTGTCTATTCATATAAAAAAATATTCATATTTAAAGTTAAACGTTATCAAATTCTATATTTAACATCAACATAATACACTCCAAAATATTTTTTATTACACATCAAAAACTACCGTTCAAAAAAAGGATTTAAGAGTGCTAATAAAGTGATACATCACTACGGACACTTCTATCTAATTTTGTTGGATCTGTTTATTTTTATTGGCATTTCAATCAATCGATCAATCGTTCTTGGGTAACGCAAATAAATAAATGTTCTGTATCGTTGATCTATCATTTAAGAGATACGTAAAAAAACAATTAATTATACAAAATTGTACAATGAACTAAAGTTTCAAATCTCGTCTAATGAATCTATAGTCGTATTTTATTTCGATATACAACAACATCTCCTTTACTTACTTGCATTTTCAAAAGATAGTAAAAGTTTTAATGATAAAAATTTTGTTTGATACAAATCCGTCTAGTACATGAAATCTTTCTTTCAAAGCATTGACTTAAAATGTTGTGAAATTTTATTGTATTCAATATAAGAATATAATGAAGTATTCACATAGAAAATATTGCGATGACATAGTATTTGACATGAATTATCAAAATTAAAAATCTATTATTGTATATTATATATTTAGGAAGACGTAACAGTGTATCCCAATATTAACCTTTTTTGGCAAATACATCAAAATATTTAACTAAATACTCAACTCAATTAACCAAGTAATAAGTCAATTGTTTACATTATAAGTTTTATCTTCTACTCCAGTTATTGCGTTAGCTTTTAATTCAATATTAAAATCATTGCACGGTCCAGTTTATCTTTAAACAGCTTTCAATCTGCGAGCTGATAAAAGGAATGATTTAGTGGAAAAAGCCAAGACGTATTTCTTATACAAACTGTGGTTGTAGCCAATGTTCGCACCGCTGTCGGCCGCCGTGAGAACGGACGCTTTTATTTTCCACCTTTATTTGAACTGCTGTGCGCTGACGTACCAGAGATTTCTCTACTATTTTTCGATTCAATGTGATAGTTTCATATAAGTATATATTTTATACATAAAACAAAATACAATGCTTTACTATTAATATTATTTTCTCCTATAAAAATATTTTTAAACCAAACTACAATTTTGTTGCGACTGCAGATAATTATGTACTTCGTTAACTGCATTAATTTGAGCGCAATGCTAAAGTTCGGTAAATATATTACATTCTAAACGATGAGCATAACGAGTCAATATGAACATTTCTTAACGAACAAAAATATCAACAAAATAACGATGTGAATATTAATTGATACCAGTACAAACGGCCCGTCTCTAGCAATGTAAACATTTAGCCAGTGAAGCTAAGGAGCATCCCTTTCCAAATAGTGAGTGTAGCCAACGCTTTCGCTGCCGTCAGCCGCCGTGAAAATGGGTGGTTTTGTTTTCTCTGCTTTATTTGAACTACTGTTTGACTGACGTGCCAGACATTCTTGTACCGGGTGCTATTTAGAGAGCCTCTAGATTAGCGTTAGTGGTTGCTATAAATGTAAAAATGTAAGTTGGAAAAACAATGACAATGAATAACAACGATGTTACTTGTTCGATTTTATATATTCTTCTATTGATGTAATAATAAAGGCATATTGAACATTTTGAACTACTTAGGTAAGTGTATCATTTTCTAATGCCTCGTGTTTTCTTAACATAGTCAACGTCCCAATTTAGTAACTGTTCATTGTATTACTAAATAAGTTTGTAAGCACTCCAAATCTATATTTTACAATATGATTTATATCCGTCGTAATTACCGTACGTGTTCAAAAAAATTCCTAAACAAAATTAACTTTCAATCAACTGTTTGTCACCTACATTATATTTAAAATCAGAACGAATACTTTAGAACTTGACAATAAATTTTATAAATTGTAACCACATTAAAATTGTTCCCGTTATTTAATTGAAGGTAGAAATTAAGTCAATAGTTTAAAAATAATCCTGGACGCATAAAAATGCAAAAATAACCTACCTAATTGTATAATTCTTGATTCCGGTGAGCGGTAAAACCAAGTGAGCCGAGATTACAACCGTTAACCAACTGATCCCGGTACGGAAGAAAACAGAATGTCTCGTGAGTAGGATAATGTTAAATTTATTGCAGCGCTAAAATGTTTACGGATATCGCGCGAGAACGGAACGCCCCGAGGACGGCGAGCTCTACTCACCCTTGTAAACACGTTTTATTGGCTTTATAATATGTTTTACGCGTGACGTTTTACAAACGATCCTGGAA
Source organism: Carystus phorcus (assembly GCA_018248895.1). NCBI lineage: Eukaryota > Metazoa > Arthropoda > Insecta > Lepidoptera > Hesperiidae > Carystus > Carystus phorcus. The sequence continues at coordinate 7,684 of DWJN01001183.1, forward strand.
GAGCGTCGAATTATTTTTACGGCACGTACTCGCACGCCACGCAAAAACATTGGGAAATTTGGTACATGAGGGATTTTATAATTACACCTCTTGAACAAACAGTTTTTATTCTTTGATGCGAGTCAAAGTTAATTTAAAAGAAATACCAGTAAAAAGCCTAGCTTGTTTCTTGGTGACATTTACGGTTATGATAAATTATAAGTTTTAGTTGATAAATTATCTCGCATCATAACAGTTAGATAAATTAGAGATCTATTTGTTAGACTAGAAAAGAAAATAGTGAATGTATTTTCTAAATGTGAAATTGTTGATGTTTTAAAAAATCTTAGTAGGTTATAAATGATCCGAATTAATCTCTAACAGAAACGAATTACATGTAACATAAATGTGACTTGAAAGTAATTTCGGAACAAAAGCCAAAATAACACATTCCGCTAATTTGTGAAATCATTGGGTAAAACATGTGTTGTATGGGGCAAAGAATGCGACGCGGCGGAACAATCCCGCGCTAATACAAGTCAGCTACTTGATGAAGGTTTGCGCCCGCCGGCCGACCTGTCAACGCTACAACTGTGATAAATACTTCCTTCAAACAATATCCCTGCACCACTATTGCCAGATTATGAAAACACGTACTTTTGTAAAGATATGACTGACTGACAAATTATACAAATTCCTGTTTAACTACGAAAACATAAGTTTCCTATTTGTATTACTTATACCAATTTATAAGTAAACAAAGTAACATTTCATTATCACTATGAATCAGCTTTAACTTTTAGGCATGTTTTATCTTTGTTTAATATATAATTAAATCTCCAATTGTCATCCTGTATGCTTAAGAGAATTAGATACGTAATCTATTAAAAGGATGTAAGGGGTTCCAACCAATGTACCAATGTTCCAATGCCCAAGCCAACATCTACTGCTCGTGGTGCTAAATGGGGTTCGTGGTATCCAGCTGAATAATGGACTAAGACGTCAAGTCCAGTTGAAAGTCGCCGGAGTCTGAACTTCCAAGTTTTGACAAGATAAAAAGCTTCTAATACATATAAAATTAATTTTGATATTATTTTTAAATTTTATCTAGTTCTAAAAGTGAGAGTCACAAATCAATTTTTTTTAAAAGAAAAATTTGAAGAAATATGTTTTTCCTTGATCACTTTTCTACTTTATCGCGAGAATAAGATTTAAAAAACCGTCCTGTGATAAGTATGACGTGATATTTCATCGTACGCAGTATATGCGTATAGCAAGTATATCAAGTAGCGATACAGGTTGTCACTTATTATGTAAATGTGAAATAAAATTTACATCTCGAGGATGCAGCGAGATATGTTTTTCTCATTCAAATCGGTAAAAAGAGCTTTCCTAGCGTTCGCTTTATAAAACTGCATGAGTTATTTAAAACAATATTATGTTTCAATTCTTTTCTTTTGCCATTTCTTCTTCTCAATGTTAAAGCACCGTTCCAAAATTTTGGGAGAATAACGCGCACGCAAGTCATTCTGGAACCAAATAGAATTTGAATTCTATACCTCTTATAAAATCCCATTTATTTTTACATTCATCACTACTTTTAAAGAACAAAACTAAAGTATTTTTCAACCAAATGTAAAAAAAATCTCAAAGATTTCCCAAAGAAAAAAGTTATGCAGAAGTAGATATACGTTTATAGAGCTCCCGCAAGAAGCATGTCACCGCGACGGCGCGTATATTAAAGGTGGGAGCTGTTTATATAAATGCAAAACAGATCGGCAGCTTGTCAGATCGGCTCAACGCAGAACCTCCGATCGAATATGGATTGAGAATGTTCCCCGCCCGGTGTACCGCGCTCGACAACTCGCCCTTTCGCCTTTGGTGCTCGGACACCCGAAAAATAATCTCTGTCATGACAATTTTTATATCGTTAAAACTCCTCCAACATAAATTTTATTTATTAAGAAATAAATTCGACACGATGTGAAATAATAAAAGTAAATCGAACAAAATGTTTATATTTATTAGAATGGATTTTATACTACTTTAAACATTGAACGTTATTGATCTCTAGTTGGTTTAAAAAATGAACAATATAAAAGTTTACGAAAAGAAATTGATGATAAAAAGTAATTCATTTCCATAGTTCAATTAATCGTTATACTATAAGGTTTTATGATTAATAGTTATCTTATAAGTTATTTACTTATGATCTTTGAAACTGAGTATCTATCCCATTCCAGGTAATCTTTCTTTAATATATTTAAATAAAAGAGCTTTTAGTGAAGATCTATTTTGCAAAGTATTTTATCACTAAAACGAATATTGAGGAGAGACAGAAAAACAAAGGACACCATTTTTAAGAATCCGCAATAATGGATTTTAAGTTAAGTCGTTTTCTGTTACGTATTCTTCTTAACAAATAACTTAAAATAACTACTTTGCCATCTTAGGGGTCTCCCACATTAGATTTAAAATGTCGTAACTTGTAAACGGGTATGCATAATTTCAACTCAATCGGTTGAGCACGACTGCTTTAAAATTCAGTTGCTAGAATTCTAGAATTGATCTGAACAGTTTATAAACATTGCAAGTTAAATAAAAACTTTTAATTAAAATAAAACATGGAACATTTCTTGTCTATTTATGCCTCAAATATATTTCATTCAGTATGTAGGTATTTATGAGACATTAATAAATGAAAACATACAATTATACTCTTAACTATTACTAATCCCCAGAGATAAAAGATACAATTTAGTATAAAGACACTGAAAGAAGGCTAGGTTAATTAATGTTTTGACTACTATTCTTCGAGTACTGTCATTAAATTAATGTGCCTTTATTTAAAAGTACAATATAATATAATGAGGTAAACATGAAATTATTATAATTATATAACTAATTGCTATATATCTAATTATAATATTTGAGTTGTAGCAAAACTTTGTAATTGAAATGCGCTTTAAAATTGAAAACAGTTTTTATATATCCTACGCAGTAATGAGATATCTAATGAGTCCATGATATAATTATAAATATGTAGGTAATTTAATTATCCTGAACTGGGGATGGAGGATTATTTGAACCAAAAATCAGTGAGACATACGAATTTTCTTATCTTTAGATGTTCGTATTCGTGTTCAATGGTAAATTTCGCTTCAGTCCCTCGAACGAGACTCGGTCCTCCCTGGCTGTGGCTGAATCTAATCGGAGGGATATTAAAACTTTCGTCCGCACTTCTCCGGCCCTTTGTACTAACTGGGGCGACCCCACGCGGCTCCCACTCTGATCTATTTGGGTCTTTTTAAAGATGTACGAACCTAATTTGACTTTATAAATAAGCAAAATGAAATAAAGACCAAAGTACGTTACGAATAGAACGCATTGATATTGAATTGGTTTAAAGCTATATGTATGTATATTTGCTTAAGATACATTATTGTAGAAACTGACTTACTGATTTTTTACGACACTGAACCATTTATTGCCTTGTAATGAAACCTAATCTGTATCACAACTTATATTTACGTGGCTAATAATATAATTGTAGTTGTGTCACACAAAGGTGCACATTAATGACGTTTATTATGAACACATTGGAAAATACAATATATTACACTAAAATTGATTGATATTAAAATAATTTCTGTCTACAACATAATGTGTCAATCAAAAATTAATAACCTAATAAATTCAAAGCGAAATTTAAGCGAACCTAGTTTGTTGTCAGCTGACTATTGGAAATCCCTGGGCTTCTAACCACCCAACCTAATTGGGTTAAAGGTATTGAAGCATGATTGTAAGGGTTTAGCATCCTGACTAGCAAGCTACTTTTAAAAACTACCATTGATAATTTTAAGTTTATTACGTTATAAAATAATAAATTTATTGGTTGCTTAGCAACTAATGGTTCGCATACCTATGATGGGATTGTATCACCTAACCATCACGTGGACAAAACATTTTTCGCGTATGTATTTTTATCCTGTGCCTGTTAATTTTGGCGCAATGGAACAGAGTGTGTTCCTTATTCAGCCTGCAGCGCATAAATAATTAAGAAGGCGTTCGAAGCAGCCAGCCTCGACTTGGCTCAAGTGACTACTAATTAGAACTACAATCTTTCTTATCCGCACTCGAGTACAAATTTAGTTGGTACCATTCTATGAATGTTCAAGTATTTCAAACACACTGTCACGACATTTATTTCATTGTGCTTCAAGTAACTTCACATGCCAGAAATAAGTTTTGGTAGTTTTCTCACATATTGCTGTTGCGGATTAAGTTAATTGTCTAATCACATTGAAACATTTTTCAGAAATCTGCTCATATACTTATGTTAACACTAATTATAAATAGTTTCAACTCAATTAGGATAACGATGCCCGAATATTAGGTAAATTGAGCTGTGGGCACTGCACTGTGCATTCACTCGAGAAGCATCGAATTCTCTTTATATAGACTGTTTTGGGAGGTAGAAGACCCGCATATGATCGATGTCACAAAAATATTTTCATTGTCAAATATCTGTCAAGGATTTTTTCGGTAAGGAAGATTTAATATAATGAAAAAAGATAAAGCGTTAAAGAAGTAGATAGTCATACACGTAATGCTTTACCCTTGTAAACATTAGCCAGTAGTTTGGTGTAGAATTTTGTTTGTTAATTTGTATTCGACTCTCGGCTAGTCGAACGAAAGAACGTGCGCTCTCTGTAGCTTCCAAAATCGATTTGTATAGCAGCAAGAAAATTACAAAGTTTGCGACATTGCCACCGTAACTTAAAGATACTTTTAAATGTACTACGCTATTTATAAGCTTACATTTCTGTTTTGTTACCACCATATTATTCTACTACATAATATTAAATTAACAAAACCACGTAATCAAAACACTTAATTAAAGATGGGAACATTTTAATAATTAAAGTGATGTGAATATATTTTACACAATATCATTCATTGCGTGTCAACTTTTTACACAGATAAAGACTTGAATATTTTATATTTCGTAAGCTTATGTAGGTCTTAAGTGATCCAATGAATTAAACAACTTCGATCGCAATCATTCATTCGATGGGTTTGCTTAAGTGTGTACATATGTATATACGTGCTTGGCAGGAGACTTCACACTCAGTTGTTATCATTAAGTAGCCGATGTAAACCGAATATAAGAACTTCAAAAGTTTGGTTTGACTAATTCCTCCACCACAACGAACAGCATGGCAGAGAATGTTTTAAAACCTCTCAATGGCTACAAAATGACTTATGACAATTTGACTACCCAGACGCTATAAGTATGTATAGCATAGCATAGTCGTAGTATTACAATGTACATTTTAAGTTGGTTAAGATATTAACATTTGGAGGGTGATGCAAAGAATTTCTGAATTAAATGAAAAGTGACGTTAAGACAGATGTTAAGAGCCGGAACAATAATTAAGAGGCGGTCGGTTTGAAACCGCGTCGTCGCCGGCGAGATTTAATTAGAGAGAGAACAATCCTCGGAGTCGGCTGCACGCCACCTCGCCCGGCCATTTGCCACCAATGACTATCTGTAGTAAATTCAGTTGATTGCAAGGCTAACAGAATTTTTAGAGTTCTCTTTTAATTATAGAAACGAATTATAGAAATGGGATCAGTACCTAAAATGTAGAAATGAGGTAATTTCTACATTTTTAATAGGTATTTTTTTCGTAAAAAGCATTTATTAACGTTCTAATTTTACATAAACTTTGCATCTAATTTTGAATTCTTACATTACTTAACATATTTTATTCGTGTTATAATTATTTAAGAATAATTGTGAAGAAGATTAATGATTGAACTTTACAGAAGATTGAACTTTTGACAAAAGTTTTCTCTTAAAATATATCTTTTTGTTAGGAAAATAAGGATAAGGAAGGCTGTTTGTTTGTAACTTGCCAACCCTAGCGACAGGCGTTGTCACCTCGAGAATTTATGTGGAACAATAGCGTTGCTTGTAATTTCTCATTACATTCAGTTTTATGCATTTTGAATTCTCAGAAATAACAATGACAAAGAAAGCAAAAATTGACATTGTATGATCCTTATAATCACGATTGTAGAAATATAGCTTATTTTACGTTATTACAAATTATACGTACAAAGTGTACGTTGACAAAACTGTTCATTTACTGCACGTCGTTATTTCATTACGCCCAATTCAATTGATACAAATGTACAATTTAGGTACACGTACACGTAACAATATCGTAATTTATTTAAATTTTTTTAGGATTTGCTGTGTTTTAATTTGTGTTTTTATTAACGAAGGAATTTTACATTAATTTGATATCAACATTTTAGGTGTTTCGTAATGGGTGTTGTATTTTATAATCTATACTTATAATAAATCTGTAGAGAGGTCAAATCTGTACATGAAATATATTTCCAAAATAACTATCAGGGGGTGATTAGGGATCGATACTGATGCCAAAAATGCAATTAATAAAATTTTTGTCTGTCTGTCTATCTGTATAACCTTTATAGAAACAAAAACTACTCAACGGATTTTAACGAAACTTAGTACAATTATTTTTCATACTCCTGGGCTGGTTATAGTGTACTTTTCATCACGATACAATGAATAGGAGCAGAGCAGTGAAGGGAAATGCTCACCACCACTTCCACGCGGACGAAGTTGCGGGCGGCCACTAGTCGCTTAATAAGTATTTAAGATGGTTAACTGTTAAAGACTTTTGTGTTTTTGTTTATTAACTAAATTTTTTTTGTAACACTTGCAGATATAGGAGTACTAGGTCAACATAGGCTAATAGAGCTTTATACAAATCTTAAGCATTTGAAATAAATAAGTAAATAGCAACAGTCAGTTCGACGTTCGACAAGATGATCGATTTAGGAAGATTTATAACACAAACAAATAGAAATAACCGTTAAAACTACCAAAACACTGACAATCGAATAATAATACACAATACAGCGATTATTATAATAGGCAATAATACTTTCATGTGAAATTCATTGATGATTTGCATTTCACATTAAAATACGTGGGCCTACGTACGTCACTGTGGGCATAGCACAATGACATATCGCTCATTTGGAGCAACAATGACATAACTGCTAAAGAGCAAAGCTGACCTAAAATTAAACCAAAAAAATCATCCCCATAGTCACGTTAGGACTGAAAATAATATAATAATAATATATTGTATGTATATGTAATATTCATTAGCTGTAAGAACAGTTAAGAATCTTCATAAGTGTTCCTAAAAAATCTGGCATAGTGTAAAATTAACATTTTGCACTTATGCCATTGTTGCTCCAAATGAGCGATATTGCTTAACGAACACATGATTAAAATTGCCAATTAATAAAATACGATATTGAAATAGTTATGTCTTGCTCGGCGAAGGAATTATGCTGAGAACCTGAAAATCTGGGAGTTCATAATATCCTCAAAGATATACAACTTCTAAAAACACGTAATTTACGCAGTCATATTGGAATAATTGGAATTAATAAAAAATCCAATCTAATAAATTCAAGGCAAATATTGACGTGACTAGTCAAGACAAGTAAATTGCCTAGCAATATTGCTACGAACGGCCGAATAAAGTCATATTAGTTTTAATTGCACGTTATTATCATTTGAAAGTTTGTAAGGACTACGAACCCATACGAGATATAGTAACAACCTTGCAAGAATACGTGTTTTCTAATTATAAAGGCGATGCGCGGTTGATTTACATAAAAATACACTGGTCTTATCGCCGCCTAATGGTTACACAAACGAACAAAGCAACTTTATACGAAGTCCTCTCCGCTGACGTAATTCTTAATCCACAATTTCTCAAAGTGGATAAGTGAAAAAGTTGCGAGGGCGTGATAAACTGCTCTAAGTTGAAATTAATTGGTCTCAGATTTTTTTTTTAATATTTATATACCTCAGATATATCTTAACTAGATAGTCAAAAACAAAGACATCCCAAAATTGTTGCCGGACAAGAAAATAGAACAAAAATACAACTTCTCAAGTCTTAAGCCGCAGAGTTAAGTGACGCGTCCATATCAATAGAACCTAGGAATTATGTAAACAAAATGGCTGACTAACATTAACATTGGATTGATTATAAACTTTGTGTTAATACTATCAAACAGTCAATTATATCATTAAAACATGATTGTATGATAATTATTAGTAAAAAGGGAATTGCTTTAATTTTTAAGCGAATTATGTGTTAATAAAAAATATTTTTTTCTTTCTTTTCTACTCTTTTTTGGCCGATTTACTCATTTATTCATGTTACTGAAGAGTCTGCTTACCATAAGATGGCTTGTTTGCTTATTTGTAGGCTATTTACATAAAAAAAGTTTATTTGCGCTAAAATTTTTCATTTAACAATTTTATAAAATTAATCAATTGCTAGACCGTTCTTTAACATTCAAAGTTTAGGAAGCACTACCTTAATACAAATGACATGCCCCAATAGCTATCTAATAAAAAATAAACTACACAAAATTAATTCAGTTATGTCACAGAGTGAAATTAATTTATTTCTTCTTAAAAATAATTTAACAATTACTGAATGTAGCTTGATTTTTAAATGTACTCTGTACATAGATCTTAAACCAGGTACCATCCTTTGGAATCTGAATGTTTACATCAATATTTTTTACATTTTATCATCAATATTATTTATTTTTAATTAAAATTAAAACTGGTTTTAGTGACTCAATATTGCACACCCAATAGGCAAGGATAAAAGATCTACAATTGTGATTGCAATCTTATGTAAACATTATCTTGCAAATAAAATATTTGATTTGATTTGAACATTTGGACTATATTTAAACGAACATTAATAATCAAATTGAAAATAATTCATATTATTTAACAATGGCTACAATGAAGATTATATTAATTGAAAAGTCATGCTCCTTGATAACCATACAATATGATCATAATTAGATAATCTGTTGTGTCATTACACCTCATTTTATTCTTTTAAAAATTTGTTCATAATTCTACATATATTGCAACTGTCTCTGTATATATTGTAATACATCATAACAGCTTTAAAAAAGCAGTCAAATATTGGTATAATAATAGTGTGTCCACACTAACCTTTAAATGAATTGAATGAATGAATAAATGAATTTGTAATAATGTGGTTACAGGGATGGTCACTTATTTTACTACATGTCTCACATTTGCCACATTATGGCGTACAATGTTTCTTTGCAAATAATATCTTTACTACAGAAATATTACAAAAATGGAACAATTGTTCCAAGGTGGTATGAAGTTCGCTGGAGCTACAAGTGCCATATGATGAAGACAGTTAGACAGTGATAATAAACATAAAATATTTACGTCCAGATCTCAAGCCAATACATCGTCAACTTTTCAGTCAATTCTGTCAATAATTAAACCATGTTCATCTGTCTCTGTTTGTTAAAAACCAAATGCCATACACTCATGTTTGTTTATCTAAATATATATAACTCAAAGGTGACTGACTGACTAACATAGTGATCTATCAACGCACAGCCCAAACCACTGGGCGGATTGGGTTGAAATTTGGCATGCAGGTAGATGTTATGATGTAGGCATTCACTAAGAAAGGATTTTGATCAATTCTACCTCCAAGGGGATAAAATAAGGGATGAAAGTTTATTAACACGAGTGTAGCAGCAGGCAAAAACTAGTAATATATAAAGCTTCTGTTTGTGTGTATGTCACTCAACAAGTTTGATTGATTTTGATGAAATGTCTTATGTGTGTTTAAATGTTATCGAAATTACTTACAATTTATAATTCAATCTGATTGAAAATGTTTCTTTTATGTTGCAAGACAACATCTACATGATCCATTATCTATGTAAAACTTTTAATACTCAACAGACTAATAATTTACTTAAAAATGTTCAGTTAGCATTGACCTTGTAACATTATACAAAGTTATACATATCACTAAATTACACATTTAACAAACTATACTTTAAAAAACCAAACCTGTATCACATTTAGGCAATGCAAAATCATTTCAAACAGAGCATATTTTTTGTGTTAAGCAATTATTAAATCTAATAAAGAACCATTATTTTAACGAGCACTGGTGATTAATGTATAACCATTACATCTAAATGATGATGAATTGCATAAAATTATAATCCTATAGCTTAACATACTGTTACATTTATAAACCACAGTAAAGAAAGATTTATGTGTATCAGAACATATATAACAATATTTAAATGGATAATTGCAACTTAGTATAGTCTTAATTGAAAGAAACGACAATAAAATTTTGCTATCATAAAGTGTTTTAGAGAAAACAAATTCAACATCCATATGGATGATAATTTATTCAAATTTAAATACGTAGTATTGTACTTTTATAGTATATAAATTACATATAACATATTGGGAAACATTTTAAACTCACTGCATAAAAATGGGAACTCCATTGTTGAAATGTAATATAAAAACTGCAACTGCAAACTCACTTTTGATACACTTGACTGAAAATTGATGTTTAAGTCCTCTGCAGCTATGTTCACACCAATACTTGAGGCCTGTAACTTTCTTGTGTATTTGTAACAGTCTGAAGTTTGCTCACTTCAGCACTAAGCAATAATAATGAGCTAATGTTATTCTCTTTATGTTGTCGATTCGCGCAAAAACCGCAAGGTGAAATGTCAATCTCTTGTTCCTATCAATCTTATCTATAATCATATAGTAACGAAAGAAGCCCTACGAAAATACAAGGGAAGACGCACAAGTTTTATTGGCTATAATCATTAAACACTACATCGCTTGCATCGAATTGTAGCTGGGTATAGAATTATATGCATAGAAATAATTTACAACATCGTTTGGAGTTATGATACAACTAGGTATTATTTGCGACGTCGATTACTTAGAGGCAATATGTTTAATATACAAAAACATTGTTTTATAAGCTTAATTAGGAAGTATATGAGTCAGTATCTCGACCTCGGAATATTACCTGGGAAGTGGTTGAAGGAGACCTCGAAGTCGCCGCGGCCGCCGAGCAGCGGCTGCGACTCCCGGTTCACACCCGGAGAATCCACGTTGCCCTCGAACCCGACCTCTGGCACTAAACAAATATCCTCTGCACTACTAGATAAAGATACCACGCCGTCATCGGGTAGCGAAATCGTATTGGGTTTGTCGAAATCGAGATTCAACAGAGTCTCTTCCGTACTCATGAGTAAAGCTCAAAATTAAATTACTACCGAGCCTCATCTATTTCGTATTTTAAAATTCTTTGTTTCACAATCATTTACACAAACACTTCTTTCCTTTCAGTTCGACAGAG
>DWJN01001184.1:0-18991 GCA_018248895.1 Carystus phorcus
AACAATTTTTATGGATATAAAAATAGTTCTTAAATAATAATTTATATGGCAAAACAAAGTTTGCTGGTTCATCTAGTACTTAAATAAATATAAAATAAAATATTGGATTCATAAAATAAGATATAATAGTCGATAAATGCAGTATAAGACACATATTGTACTTTAAAATTTATATTAAAATACTATTCGAAACAATAATTATCTAATATATATTTTTTTGCGCTGAATATTTACACCGCATTGTTCAGATTTACAAATATCGGATGTCAAAACATTTCAGTGATGAAATCCATTTTATAAATATGGAAATAGCTCCCAGAATTAATTGCTGAAACGGTAGTAGGCTGTCACATGTTCAATAAATTAATAAAATCATTGGAAAACATATTTTCTTAAAGTGACGTGTTGAAAGACGGTTACCTCCACCAATGGAAATTGAACACATTATATCTCAACATACTAAATAATCTAAATACAAAATTCCCATTACATATGTACCAAATTACTGAGCTAACCCAGTTTTATTAAACCTCCTTCTGAGCTCTTAAAACCTTCAGAATGACGGATGAAGTAGAACATTTGGAAGTATTAAAATTAAATCAAAGCATTATAATATCCTAATATTTAAACTAAAACATGCATTTACATATTTTCTTGTAATTTATAACTTTGGAAAATTGTTGAATCTCGAAAGGGTACTCATTGAGATTAAAGAACTTATAACATAATGTATGATTATGTTAAAATCCACGCGAAGACATTAAAAACTTTTAATGTCTGTGACAAACGACGTGTTACATTTCACGACGCACGTCTGTTATGTACGCTTACGATTTGTCGTATAATTAAAGTTTCATATTTGACACCTTGTTAGATTAATGTAACAAAGTAGGTACTAGTTTAACAATATAATAATTAATATGACGATGTAACAGTTATGCGATGATTTCGTTTATACTATAGACGTTGTTTTCACCTGAAGAGCGACAAAATAGCCAAGGCCATCTGATGGTAACTGGACACGAAGGTGACGACCTATAGACATGAGGAACACAAAGATCATTTTTAAATTTTTTTAAGAACCCATATATTTGTTTATATTTACATATAACCATAGCATTGTATTTAATAATAAATTCCTACACTCATTTCTGTTCTTCAATGAAATGTGCTCAAAATGAACGAAAGCTCCAATGTTTGATGCCGAAAATATTGAAGTATCCGAAAATGTTTTTATAAAACCATTCTGGTTAACAGTGAATCACTGCAATTTGGTTAACGGCACATAAGTGGTGCCACTTCCCACCACGGCATAAAGTGAACTTATCACGAAAAAATGCAATTTATTGCTCGCCTCAGCTAACTACTGCCATTCGTTTACTTTTTTGATAATATACAAGCAGTAATTATTGGCAATTATTATTTATTTTGTAGGTACTTTTTATTTACAATCCATTAAGTAGAACCACTATTGATTTATGCTAAAATAACTTGTAAACATAAAGAAAAAAAAATGGATGTTAAATGCCTATTTTGCATTATAATAGTCTCAAAACGAATGAACAAAAGTAAAGGTAAGAAGATAAAAAGAAACCCGCTTATTCAACTTCTATTATGATTTTCCCAAACCGTCTAAAACTTTGTACTAAAACCATAATTGTATGAAACTCCTTTGAATATTCATTCAACTTTATCGCATCCTTTATGCTACAACACTGCACATCTAATTTAAATCCAGATATGAATATTCAGGAAAAATAACATTTAATCCGTTTCTCGTTTTTGCTTACTACGCAGAGTAGCGGTAGCAAAATAGCTACCTTAGCTATTGTTAATCCGAAGAATTTGCCAGTCTTTTGAAAATAAAATAACAGTTATATTCATACAAACCACATCGCACGTAGCAAATTTGATGTCAGACACAGCGCTGAGTCTACGTAGGTTTAAAACTCCTTTCAAGTTTTCCGTAGCACGTTATAAAAAGACAACTTGGGTCTACGAGCATCTGGCGCGGAGTTCCGCGTTAAGTTTTGTCAGATTTCAAACATGTCATTTGGCATAGAAACTTGCGTTAAGGTAGTCAGCTTTTATTAAAATTCTTCCAGCAAACGGTATGCAAGATATACAGATTCCAAATAATACAATATCTCACCTGCCAATATTAAAACCTCAGAATTATATCGTACAAAATTAAATAGGCAGATAGTCTACATCTAATGATTTTGAAGTTATACGGATATTATCGATGACCTAAGTGGTTAACCGAATTAAGCAACGCGGGCGCAGTCAGAATCAGGATGAGTGACTACTAGTAGCAAAATTTTGGCAAGGAAATTAAGCATTTCCTTGATTGGCAAGTAAAGACTTGATCGTAGTCGTAAATAAATCGTCGAGCCATGTCGGAGGCCTTCGGCGGCTTAAAAACATCCAACACTCGGGTTGGCCACTAACTCCTCCACGAATCCACACTGGAGCAGCGTGGTAGACCATGCTCTAGACCTCCTTAGTGATGCGGACCCGTGCTTAGTAGTGCTATGCGTGATAGACGGATCAAATGAGATAAACAAGATAGTATGTGCAAATGTAAAGCGAATCGGGAATGAGTTCGTAATGGAGAAACAAAGACTTCTTGCATGAAATCTCGCGTTAGGATTCGTGCGATTTTATAAAATATTTATATTTTGTGGTAGACACATTAGTGAGATCTCGCAACAGCCGCCACGCTGACCTACTAAACATAATATTATTCTTATGCGAGATACGAAGTAAATGTGATACGTCACATACGCTATGATATTGCTCACTAAATCTCTTTAATGTAGAAGTTTTCGTGGAGCTTTCAAAGGGATCCGGTGAACATACTAGTCGAGAATAAATCTCCATGTTTTTCGTAAACACTATATTGTTTACTTTAGCATCCCGACAGCATTATTTTTAACCGACTTGAAAAAAAGGAGGAGGTTTTCAATCCATCTATATTTTTTTAGGTGTGTAGGTCGATAACTTTTTACTAGGTAGATCTATTAGGATGATTTTTTTTATTTGAAGGCTGTTTTAATAATATATTCGAAAGATTGATGACCAAATTTCACGAATACCTGCCTACAAAGCGAGAGATTCTGGGTTCGATCTCTGATCAAGGCGGACATTTATTTTACAGATGGATATTTGTTTTTTAGTCTTGGGTGTTAGTAATGTAATTTTGTTCATGCCACCCGAGACAGAAAATCTCAATGAAAGTATTCTAGTTTCTTTTATGATATTCAGAATCCCACACATGTGTTACATCAGCTCTAAAATAAAATAACAAAACCTACCAACAACACATTTTCAAATATAGTCACGAGTTTTAAAATTCTTCCACAATCAGCGGAAATTGAATTGAAAAACATGTACTTCGTTAATACGGAACCAAAGCCGAGGATACATATTAATAAGCACGAACAGAAAAAATCGTTTAGCATTCACGAAAATGCCACGCACATATTTCACATGCAGATAGCAGGAAATCGGTGTATTGGTTTTCAACATTTTAATGTAAATGGCAGCATAAATCTTTTGGGCGTACGTAATTTCATTTTTCAACATAATAAAATATTGTGTTACGATACCAACGACTACTGCTTATTTATGCGGCATTAAAACGTGTGATCTAAGTTTGGTTACCTTCACGATTGCTCCACAGAGTATCCGAACGATTCCGACGCCATTTTATGGGCCATAACTATGCAATATGGCGGACAGTGAGAAAATATTTGGGCGCGAAATTTGCGACGTCGAGTGTCGTTTAGGATTTATAGTGTCATGTCACCTTTAAGGAAATGCTCGTGCGTCGACCCACACTTGTTACTTAAGTGGGCAAAGATTGATAATACTACGCACTTTAATGTTGTGTCCTTAATCTTTTTTATACACCCAAAATATTTCAACTGTTACTGCCAATACAGAAGAATGTTATTTATTGATTGAAAACTATTTGAAATTTAATAAAACTTTAGCAATTATTACATTAAACAGAAAATATTTTCGTTTTTATGTACACGAAGATTTATAGGATTTATTTTTTATTTTTTTGTTTAGCAATTTTTAAAACAAATGCCATAGACCGATAATAATCGACGAATTTCATCATGCATTACTTAAAATTCTAAATAAAATGAATGATTTCATACTAATGCATTCAACCTTATGTACCATAAAACTTACTAGATAAACATTTAATTTATCAAGAGAAACTTTCAAATACAAATAGGAAAGCGCAAAGCGACAATCATCCCTTCCAGTAACCAAGTTTCTTACAAAAAGTCGACGGCTCTCAAATGCAACACTGTTCCCCACAGACCCGAGAACTCATTGATATTGTGGAATAACATTTCCTCGTGCTCGGAACAGAGGCAAAACATGTCAATAATAAATAATGAGTAACTCAACGGCCGTGGAAAACGGAGGAAGAGTTTATTTCAATATATGAAGTCAACAAACACATCGAAGATGTACCGTTTATTGAAGCTATACTTACTTTTGCCTGTTTGTGACAGATAAATGTGATGACGTGTGCGGAATCAGTTTAAAGGAGACACGCGTTTCTCGACTATGTCTTTATTGGAACTCTCTTAATTATAACCCTTGACTTAGTATAAACTAATATGGATCAGCTACACACTACATAAGAATGCATATTGATCATGATCTTGCGTACACCGATCTAACACGTAACATATTGTCACTGTTATTTAATATAGATATTTACACTAATAGTTATCTGTTAAATGGTCATTTTAAATGCATACATTAACAAAGTCTTACTTTCAGCATTCAGCTAGTTTATATTAATATTACAGAATGATGAAATATTCCTTTGTAAATTTAAATATTATTTGTCTTTAACTATCCATTAGTTTTGGAAAATTCTTTTACCAATATTTAGAATGGACCTTCAGGATTATCTTGGGCTATATATTATTCCGTTCAAGTAAAAAGGCTTTTCGTAGAGGCCTATTTTGCATCGTAAGTCGACGATAAAACGGTCGAATGAATGCGTTTTTTATGAACGCTGTCAATACCCTAAGACATATATGAATACTTTCCAGGGAAAAGAGCTTAGTAAGGGCTATAATACGGACAACGAGAACACGAAAATTTCGAACAATATATTCTGTATTAAAAGGTTAATTCACATATAGATGATATATAATTGAAAGTATATTTAAAATTACCCTTAATCTGTTGACAAAAATGTAACGAGCTAATGGTAAACTATTATCAAAATAAGTTATCTTGTTATATTTAGGAAAGTCTTATGTATCAACATAAATAAAAAAAAACATTTTCTGGTTTCCATAACAATAACAAAACCTACTTAGTCATTTTTTTATTTAATGTAATTCGTAATGAAGCAAAAGACGCTTGAAGTTTTTTTTTAACCGTATTATGTCGTAAAGGATATGATTGAGAGCTCGTATGTTATTACGCTATAACCAAATAATTGATATTTATATTTGTTTTCTACATCATTATCTAACATCTCAAGAACAATGATGTTATAAAGTAAAAAAGATCGTCATGAGTCCCCAAAACAGTTTTTTACTGCGCTTAAGAAATAATAAGACTTGTTATATTTTACGTACTTTCAGTAATAATTCGTATGTTTAAGACAGGTAACAGAGGCGTAATAGTCAAACATATGTATGTATATACTATCATTAATATATGTATACGCCTTGCTTAAATTTTTAGTGATATTAAATAAAATATATAAGAATGCTTCAAAGATTACTGTATAAGTTTTCTGTATTATAGTATGTTTTTTTCTCTTTCTCGGCGGATTTTAATTAAAACAGAATTTATAGTGCAATAAACATTGAAATTTCCCTTCCGTTAATTAACAAGATAACCTTTGCCATATAATCTCGTCACGAAGTGACAAATGATTCGACACAAGACGCCTTTAAACCCGCAAGTGGCCATGACTGGGGAGAGCCGTTACTGGGAAAACTTAATTGTTGCCATAGGACTTTATTTAGATATCACTTAAAATCACTTTCAAGAAACATAATCATGTTTCCTTGTCATATATAAAGTATAACCGCCTTATTACAAAATAAGGTCTAAACCACGATTATCAAGTATAGGTTTATCGTTAATACTATACTTTAAGCCAAGGTTTATTTTAGTTGGTCTAATAGAAGTTTAAACCGGTACTGTAGTTAGTCTACGTTTTGTAATAAGGCCGTATAGGTTTATCCAGTGGAATATAGTTTTCTGTTGAGAGTATATTTTTGCTTAAAGTTTATCAGAATCTTTGAGTAAAACAATTATTTATTGAAATTCATGTTAAATAATTAAAACCCTGACTGTAGTGTTCAGTCAAAAAATTATATGAAGTTAATTTAAAATATGATTCAACCACAATAACCTTTATTTTCCTTATTCTATGTAATAATTTATTAAGTACAAAAACGTAATAGAAATGAGGAAAAGAAAATAAATCATATAAACGTATCCGAAAAAAAAAAAATACACGTATAGGAACTGGAATTTGCGGAAAATACATGAAAGGAAAAACTTCTCTTAAGGTTCATAAAAAATTCTGGCAAATATTCTAAGAAGTTAGACTCGTATCCCGCTCCGCAGCGCGCGTCTTTTGCCGACAGAGCGTATGACCGACGTGCCATCTTTCACAAAAAATCCACATAGATCTCACACTAAACTGAAAAGAATTTAGTATGTCCATCTAGTTTTATATTTACTGTAAACCGGAAAGTTAGTTTTAGTATATACTTGCATCAAGAGGTCTTGCTTGTCCAAATTGTTAAAAATTTTAATTGTAACAGAACTGCTATAAATCGAATCTCACGAGTATGAGCCATCTTTAACTATATACTTTTTGAAATGAAAATATACGTTTCGGATTTTATACAAAATATCTATTATGCACCGCTCATGATACAGAGACAAATAAATATACACAAGACGACAAAATGTCAAGTTTGTTAATATTAATATGAAGAAAAACGCCTGGTTTGTCTTCTTCGGTCTTCAAAACGATCCTTAGAGTGCGACACTTTTCTGCAATTTCAATCCATACTGCCATAGAGATAAGAACGTGATTTCTATGTCGTAGAGAATATTTTAGTATTATTTAAACAACCGCCAGCAGGTGCAGTAAATAAACAAGAAGCAAGCACATTCTGAATGTATGTTCAGCTATTTTCCGGCACTGCATTGAAATGAATTATTTAAACGTAAACGAGCTGGCAGTCTTGAAATGTTACGTACAATTGCCTGTCAAGCATTAACATAAGATATGTTGTAAGAAGAAGTACAAGTATCGAATGAAATATAATACTTAAATAATGCCACATACACCACACATTCATAGCCTCACTAGAAATCCCCGTGTCGTGAGTGTCATGGGCAACACTGAAAGACAACTACAATCACACCCGGACCGAGAAAAAAAATTAAATTTCATCATTCAATTTTATGCCTCGCTGGGATCCCAGAACCCTTCGAATAGCAGTCCGGCATGGTAACCCTTACGCCACGCGGGTCGTCACGGAGTATTTTGTACTAAAGGCCTTCAACACCTATTAAATACTTAAGTGTAAGGGAATCCATTAAAATTTTGTTTTACTTTATATAAATTAATTCGTAACTTAACCCCCACCCGATAATGAGTAGTGATATGGTCTTAGGTGTCTAGGCGCATTAACGTAGAAAAATATATTGACTCTTGACTTATTACACATGTCTTCCTTTCTTTGTTTGCACTCTACGTATTAAAAATCTTATTTTAAATGATTTTATACTTTAACGTATAAATGTTTTGGCATAATTACGTTGCTTAGTTTGATATCTACCAGTACCAGAGTTGAGATTTTTTCTCTCCTAATAATTTCTCCGTGACGCCTTCACTGTTATAACTCCAGTAAGTTGTGTGCCATAAAATATGAATGATGTATTTACGGTTTGAGCGCAGTTTTTAAGAATTTTCACGTAGAATATGATGAAATATAAAATTTGATAAAGCGCTAATATCACTGATTTGTGTTCCTAGACTTCGCGAGTAAACTTCATGGAAACATAAAAATATAATGGGCCGTAACAAAGTTGTCGCAAGTCTTTTTTGTAGGAACCGCGGGAGTTGACAAAGCCGTCTAATAGCATTTGCGCCGATAAAAGAGACATTGTGATTTGCAATCGATTTTTTAAATCCCACTTTATTCTGCTGACTGAACGAGCGGAAGATTCAATGTTCGTAGCTTCACTGATTCGAGAAGTTAAATTGTTAGGTTTTTTTACACTTGACTTCCTTTCACTGGCCTAATACAAAGCACGTATTTCTCTCATTATTGAGGAGGTCTAAAGTAATATTTACCACATTGCTGTAGTTCAAATGGGTGTAGGGGTTAGTGGCCGATTCAAGCGTTGAAAGATTTTTTATTTTATGTCGCCTCAGGCATTACTTAACGACTGCTATCTACGATAACACAAAAGCTCTAAAGTGCCCTCAGGATTTTTTTGGTAGAATATATTTGAAACTGTTTTGATGCGCTATTTCGTGAATCGCATATTCTAATATTCCAGAAAATACTGCCAGAAAAAGTAGCGGTTATATTATAATTTTATGCTTCTTTTACAAATGCTTCTAATTAAGCCAGCAACACCGACCTAAACAAAACAAAAAACCTTATTCACAAAAACATTATTCTTTTAACGTCCACGACATTGACTGAATAGATACAAATGAACGACGCACGGTGACAATGCATGAATACCGTCGAGTAAAGCTAGTACGGAATACGAGAAGGTTAACTTTCTCATGATCTTAAGTTTACCTTAGTTTCATATAGAAAAATCCTGAAAATAGCTTCGGTGTTTGAAAGAGAATAAAGTAAGGCAGTACAATAAAAGCGCTGAGCAAAACAAAACTTGGTTTTGCTACTTGATAGTGAGTTGAACTAGAAGTTATCGAATATTGGCCCCATAGCCTAGTTGGTAATGAAGCTAGGGATCTAGGAGTTTGTTCCCGTGGAAGACATTTTTGTAACATTAATATTTGTTCTGGGGTCATCAGTGTTAGTAATATATTGTATTGTGGGATGGGGATTCCTACACTTGCGTCATGATGATTCCTAGTACAGAGGCATTAGAATATAAGCATTTTATTTAATGGACGACAACGCAATCGATATATTAAAGCTTGCCTTGGCTACAGCTTTTTTATTTAACTAGCCAACAAACGAACAAACGAGCCATAAATGGTCACCTTCGCCAATGGAGATCAATCCACCAAAGGCATAAATGATTCGTTGACGACCAAAAATAAAAAGAAAAGAAGTAAGAATGCTCTAATCCGAGATCAGAGCCAGTGGTAATAGATAAAAACCAAATTTTCTCGAAGTAAACCACATTCCCACTTCACATTTCGAGTTGACCCGAGGCCAAAACTGTATTACCTTTGTTTGTATAAAATAATGCGCCCATCAAAAGGGTTCTATTTAGGATGGTCATTATGTTTAACGCACAGCAATATCATTATAACGCCGCAATAATACACAGATGGCACAAATGGCGTTACGTATAAATATGTTGTGATACTGATGACATCAGTAACGACGGGCTGTATGCGCTCTAATTAAAGTAGATTTGCTCCATTATTCTAGTCTTTTTATAAGGTCATCCCATTCATAGTAGACAGATTGTGGTTATTAAAATAAATGCTCATGGATTTAGGTATCAAATTATCTTTTCTTGTTACTATAACTGGGTCGACATACAAATAATGCTATACTATTTTTCCTTTATTGCAGTAAGTAATAATAGAGGTGTTTATGAATCTATTGCGTTAATAAATAGCTCCACTGATATTTTTTCTCAGATATCTTTCATGTACAGATATCGATCAAATTCAATTTTATTGTCCGACTTTTTATCTACAGATTGAACTGGAAGCACTAATAGCCTGGCGGTTAGTGGCGTGTTAGTTAGTGTAGTGTCGTGTCCTAAGCAATCGACCGAGTTAAGGAACTGTGGTCACTTGCGGTAACTAGATAGGAGACCACTGGTGATGAAAATTTCTTGAGCGATTCCGTGCTTTGGAGGGAACGTTTAGCAGTGCCGGTTGTTGTCGTAGATAACAGGCATTAAGCCATGCCGGAGGCCTTCGCGCGGCATAAAAACTTCGGCACTTTTGTTGCCCACTAACCCCTCCACCATTCCACACTGGAGCAACGTGGTGGAGTATGCTCTAGACCTCCTGAATAACGAGGAGAGACCTATGCCTCGTAATGGGTTGAAGTCAAAAAATTGAACGTATCGTGGATCCACACCCGGAACTGACACCTTGTCAAACATAGTCACCAAAATGGCTATAGTAAGGTTCTCTAAGCGTATTATATTATCAGAAAATATTAATTAGTATCTAATAAGCTAGTCGTCAGTACAATACCACATCATTATTTCTAATTACTAAAAGGACACTCAGAGCTCATGAGAGCTCGCCACAAAGGGCTTGTTGAAACACTAAGTGACTGAAGGACGCCGCTCTATACACAGACGTGAGAGAGTAAAGTAGCCAATAAAATTTTTCTTTGTCTTTCACTCTATTAAAGCAACAAACGTAACGTTAATTACGAGCAAACAATCCGGGATACGTAAAGATATAAAAGGTCGCCTTCCTTTAAACTGGGATTCGAATGCGTTAGCGGCAAAAAAGTAAGCATTGTACCTGTTTGTTCAGTAACTTGCTATACTTAAGTTTGTTTTTAGTATTACAGATGCCACAAAACATGGAGACTTTTTACCGTAAATAGCTTGTCTGCTCGTTTCTAGACTTATGACTTGTAGATATAAAAGATCGTGCAACACACAAAACATCACGCTACAATAATCCCTGATGTGATAAATCACAGACCTGCTCTTTAAGATTGTGACCAAATATCGCTTGTTTTATCAATGGTCATATCAGCCTTTAGACCGAAACGCTAATTTGAACACACCTCACCTCACGAGGCAACCAAAAGTCAAATATATGTATGTGTCAATCGTAATATACCAAGTTAGGTTACTTAGAATAGGGATAAGAATTTATCGGTGACCCCGAGTGTTTATAAGTTGCGTGTTTCAAAAGATAACTCGTCGCCGTGACGGTCAAGTTTATCGTTAGTAAGACAACGCTAAGCTATATTGCTTTTCGGGATGTAAAAAAAGTTCCAACTTTTAAATAGCCGACAATGACTTGAGTAGACTCTAAACCTCCTGATTTATGAGAATAAACCCAGATTTTATTGTAGATAGCTAATGGATTGTCAATTAATTTTCTAAGACATTTTTGTTATTCTGCATTTTATTCTTGACCAAAATCCGATTTGTCTTGATAAAGAAATACTTACATAAAATAAAAACATTTATTAAAAGAACTTCTCTAAAAGAAGTGTAAGGCGAGATATAAACGCCGCCCTCCAATCCACACTGAATTGGCTATTTTATCGCCAATTAATCTTGTTTTTTGCCACCGTAAAATGCGCCTTCAGTGAGATTAGTAGACCCTTAATTAGTTTTGAGGTCAACGCGGGCAAAACCCGATCGTATTAAACTATTTGCTATTTCTAGGTGATTAATAAAATACATTTCTCTCTCACCCCTTTTTAGTAATTTGTTGCGATGAAATTATCTAATATTTATGTAATGTGAACCGACGAACATATTAACGACGTATATTCCAATTACGTTCTCAAATGTTACTTCTGAAGCGTTACGTGATAAACAACTTATTTTCCTTAGGTATATTATTTTAACTTCCTATCACTTCTCATTCTAAGAAAAATACCCTGAGTAACTGTTAAAATTATCTATATTTCTGATACATAGAATATTTTGATAATTTAGCTTGCAACGTCGTATTCATTAAATGTCACCTCACTTGTATTAACAAAATACTGACAAACAACCTAAGAGTTATGAAAAATATATGAACTTTGATCCAAAACTATACAATTACTACATATTCTCTTTCTTTTAGTTAGCGATAATCATACATTAAATTAACAATAACTGGAACACGCATAAAGTAATATCAAGTTGAGCTTCCGTTGCTCCGTGCCAGTTGAGAACTGCAAATGTATATTCTGATGTTATCGAACATACTGCTCATTTATACTTTTGTTTAAATAAGCATTAACATCAGATGGTATCATTAAAACAAACTAGTTTAAAGTGCAATGAAACTTAATTTCATAGACACGATTAAAAAAAACATTATACCGCAAATTTCGTATAATGTAATTTTTTTTTATCTAGCTCGCCTTCACAACTAAGTATATTCAAATATTTACATATTTTAATTATATGTTTTATTGTGTGCATTTCATAAGGGCGTATTTAACAGTCAACGTTAGATTCAACATTAGCGTCACAGATTAGATTCAACCCATTAGCCACAGATTAGCTCCGATCCATTAACAACCGCCTACCCTCTCTCGTAATTAAGGGATTCTGAAATAAACTACTTGGTTTTAAAACGCTTTCATTAGCTTCACCTGTATATAATGGAATCCTCCGACTTGATTTTGACTGATTTCCAGGCATTAGTTGGAAAATTTGCGCACGTTTTAAAGACTAATGACAACACAAGCTGCTCTGATGTTCGAGCTCAAAGGTGTGAGACGGATGCTTACGTTTAGTTCGTGTGTTATTAATACATTTATAGTAAATTTTTATTTAGTCTTCATTTGTTTATAAGCAAGCAAAAATAACATTAGGAGCAATAAGGAACAGTGCTTTAAGGCCTCAAAAAAGTTTACATAAACTACCATCACAATAACTGTCAATTAAACTGTAAAGGTAGTATATTTTTACTGTAAACCTGTAATTAAAGTACGACAATATTGATTAATGTTCGCTATACCTTTTTATTTTATTAAATACCACAACAATTTCAGTTTTATCGTATCGACGCCATTAAGTGATGGATCGTACAAAAATCTAATAACAAGTGTTATGTCATACAGAAAATACATTGTACTTCTTACGTGGGATGTTCGTCAGACTGCGATTATAGGAAGAAACATTTTATCTCTACAATTTTCTTCGCAATCGGAGAAGGCAGTAAAAAGTTTATAGTTTCGCTTACAAGTATAAAATCCGCTTGCAAACCTTACATTTTATGGGATTGAATTGGCAAACGGGAATGTATTAAGCGGCAGTAAGTGGGCATTGGATAGCCACAAGTAGTCATGAATGAACCAAGAGGCAACAGGCGCCAAGCCAAAATGGAGAGCCATTTGTTTTTTCGTATTACTTTTATACGATTAAATGATATTGAAGTAAAATGAACACATAAGTGGAAGAAGTGTGTATGAAACAATTTGTAAATATGGAGGAAATGGACATATTTTTTAAGACAATGTTATTTCACTTCTTATTGGTATATCAATTTAATAACAATTTAACGTAAAAACAAAATATACCTAACCCCTTTATCGATTTGTGTCTTCAATTGTTTTACATCTATAACATACTTGTAAGGTTTGACTGATGTGCTTCAACCATTATATCGACTACTAGCATAGCAGACAATATTGTACCAATGCTTGCTAGCAGTTTTTAATGATGCGTCCATTTTAGCCCTCAAGAGATAAGAACACAAAATCTTATTGACGCATTAGAGCCGACTAGGCTGACTGCAATGTCATTATTAGATTAAGTGCCATAAGAGGCAGCTGAGCAGAGTAGGATTTTACGTACACTATTAATTATTACGTGGCAAATATAATTTATGGTATTGTATACTTAGGAACACCAGGGACATC
This sequence comes from Carystus phorcus, assembly GCA_018248895.1. NCBI lineage: Eukaryota > Metazoa > Arthropoda > Insecta > Lepidoptera > Hesperiidae > Carystus > Carystus phorcus. The sequence goes on from DWJN01001184.1 coordinate 13,815, forward strand.
ACCAACGTGTTGCCAGGCAAAAAGGAATCAATTAACCCGCTTCTTGAAGTATCCCACGTCATAGTATGTACTAGGGGATCATAGATGTAAGAAGTTCTTTCCGTGACACCCACATGCCCCTTCTTGATTGCGTCAGCTGTCAAAGGACTCGCCATACCACTATTCCAGCCAGCTGAGGTACTAAAACATTCGCCGACAACGAAGACAATTCTAGGTCCGTAAGAATAAAAATATATAATTTGACAGTTCTTTAGTATTCAACGTAAAGATAAGAATTGGCAAATTACTTTTCCCATTAAACTTCAACAGAGCATTACAGCAGCGACGGTGACATCAGCATAAAATCTGACGGCGAAAAACAAAATGTCTGCTTTACAGACATCGTAAAACTTAAAGTCAATACCGAACAAGCCGGCTAAGACAACGACATTCGGCCCCCGCCATTAAATTTTGTTTTGTCGTTTTGAGGATGTGCGGCCGAAGTCATAAACATTTAAAGTGACTTCATTTAAACCTCCAATTTAAAATATTCCGACTACTAAAATTTCGTATGAATGGAATGATCTCTAAATAATACCAAGGAAAGTACGTCTATAATGATTGTCAGAGACTACATTTCAACTGATATAACAAGCAGTATCACAATCAATTAAATGCGGATTTTTAATAGATATTTGTTGCTCAATCGTACCAGACTGTCTGAATGCATTTGGATAAAATTTTCTACTTTTTGGGGCAGAAAAATATACGGTTCCCGTGGAAATATTTGTGTATGAACAGATAGGCAAAGTATGTATAGATATTTAGTAATAATAGTTAACCATGTTTTCTATTCTGTTTTGCTCCTGCAGCCAAGATCTCTCTCATGAGTAGTCTTCCACAGTTACGAGTAATGAGTCGGATATGAAACTTGATATAGCATGAAATATAGTTATCTGAGACTAACAAAGTAACTGGTAAAAGCTAATAATATAATCATTTCAAGTATAAAATTTACTTTAATGTACAATAACACACAATACACCTAAAATCCAGGAGAATTGTAACTTTTGTGCTTTTTTTACAATAGAAAATTAACAACATGATGGAGGTAATAAGATGCAATGCCATAACGATATTTTTTTTATTAAATTAAAGCAAGAATTTTATTACACCCGAATGCTGCTATCTTTTTATACAAATGACAGATTAATCAGCTCATGCGATAAGGACCCATATTAGTGACTTCGAAGACGATGAAGGCATTGAATATGAAAAAACTACTTCTATATTTATACTAAAGTCTCTTACAGCGAAAATGTCAAACGAAAACGTCTCTAAAAATAAAATATGTTAATAAAAATATATATTTTAATTTTTATTATAGATACATTTATGAATGTCTATAATAAGCATAATAACAACTGGGATTTCATAAACACAACTACACCTACGAATATATAGCGCTAACACTACTAACATGAGTTTTACATAGGTCATTACTTCTTTGTACGAAATAGAGCACAACAAAGTCTATGATACAATGACAAACACTCAAAACGTGACATTCATAGCAATCTCGTAGCAGCGTCGTAGCTTCGTAGCTCGAGCGTAGAGCACATCAAAGCTACGTAGTGGCTTATTACACTACGATTATTGGAATTTATGGTTGTGTTGAGTCTTTGCTTATAACAATGGCAGACATTGTACTACTATGACTTGGCTCTGCCTCATATTCATTTTGCTCGTAGTAAATTGCTAGCTTGTTAATACGAACCAAAACAATATAAAATATAGTATATATTTGTAAAAGTATAATTCATAAATGAGTTTTGAAATAGAGAACATGAATAACCTACATTATACAGTTACTTTTGTTGTGTCCGTATGCTTTAAGTCAGTACATTATAAGAGATAACCTCCCTTAAATATAGGACGCATATACCATATGAGATGATTAGTTTATTAGGAAACGCAATATTGAATAGGTATTTTAGAAATACTCTGCACTAATAATCACATGAATTAACTTAACATTATATTTAACCCAGAAGAAAAAATAGTTAAGAAACTCATAAATTATACTCTTTGCATATTCAGCTATGATACTATTTTTTTCCTCATAACTAAATTCAGAAATTAATGATGTTGTCAACAATCCTCAATCTAAACGAAGAATTTTCTGAAGAACTTTTTAACCCGATACTACATATTTCTTCCCATAGCTCGTCACACAACAATACCAGGTTTCACAAACACCATTTCGAAGCACTCGTCTACGTTAATGATATATGACAGTTTTTAATGCCAACGTATAAACTGTGGATTAAACAGGGGATATTCTCATCATACTATGATATGGACACCTTCTAGACGCGATCTCATCATATTTATGGCTGACTATAAAAATTATCCCTTCGTTTTTCTACTAGTAGTAGTAGGAACAAGAAAATTTCAAAAACATTCCATAATTTAAAACACTCAAAATATCAACACTTCCGGACTCAGTAAAACTCATTACAACATTCTCTCGTCTCATCCCTTAGGACATACGAGTAAATATATGAGAAGATTACGTCCCGCCGACTGGGTTACCTGCAACATATTCTGCGTCATCACTGTAAGTTACACAGCGTGATGTAACACAATAGCATGTAACCTAACCAAGCGTGATTTTATGTTCCGTAGTGTGCTACGAATATAAAATAACGAGATGTAACAAAACGTAGGGAAATATAATGTTACATATTGATATCACGTAGCGTACACAAGTTATTTTGACATACATGTCATTGTCACTATTCGTTTATAGTGAATGATAAGCTTAAGTAGTGGAGTACTTCCCTTGTAATTTTTGACTTATATTTAAGACTAGATGAACCAGCAAATGTTGTTTTGCAGAACTATTTTTATAACCATAAAAATGTATGCTATCGCGGACTTTTATTTAGATCTTTTAGAGGGGAACAATTTTGTAGTACATGATTTTTGTGTAACTTTAATCGTTTACTCAGCGCACGCATGGAAAGCTCAAAATTTTACCGTTTCCGCAATATTTTTTATTGCTGCTCCTCTCCTATTCATCTTAGCGTGATGTTCTATAGCCTATAGCCTTCCTCTATAAATGGACTATCTTACACTAAAACATTTTTTCAAATCGCTCCAGTAGTTTCTGAGATTAGCCCGTTCAAACAATCAAACAAACAAACAAACTCTTCAGCTTTATATATTAGTATTAGTATAGATTATATTCCTTGAGTGAAAACAGTAAATATATACAACGTATTCGTATAGTGTGAATAAAAGTAAAGAGTATTAGTATCATAAACCTCAAAGAGATTAAAATAAAGGTATACTTTGATGCTGTAACGTTTATTGAAAACTATAGCTTATAGGATTTTATAATAATGTTGTATTCGATCCAATTTAAAAAAACATGTTTTTCGATAATTAAATCAAGGTTAGAAATTATAATTGATCGTTGCATTTGTATATTTTACCTTTTAAACCAGTTGAGTCACTAAGCTCACCTTGACATCTATTAAATTTCTTGTTTAAAACTATAATAAACCTAAAAAGATTTGTTCTAGTCTTATTCGAACTTATATGGACTTCCGTATTGTGCTGAGTGTTCTGTTATGTATTTAAGTAAGTAAGTTTTCTTCAATTTTTTGGCGTAGAAATGTAGACTTAAAAATATTATACTTTTTAAAATATTTCATACTTAACTCCTTGTTATTTAATGGGTTTATCACATGCACGTCAATTTTAATCCTTAAAATGCGAAACAAAGTTTCAGTCATACAGATCACGATACATACAATGACCGCTAGCGGCAAACATTTCTTGAGCGTTTCCGTGCTTCAGAGAGCACGTTAAGAAGTCGGTCCCGATTGTTATCGTAAATAACAGTCATCAAGTCCTGTCCGAAACCTTTCAGCGGAATAAAAACTTCCGACACTTGGATTGGCCACTAATACCTCCACCAATCCGTATTGGAGCGGCGCGGTGGAATCTGCTCTCGACATTCTTAGTGATGAGGAGAGCCCCGTGCCATATAAAGGGCCATTAATGAGTTAAAGGCAAGTCTAATATTAGTTTGTATTTATTGTCTTACTTCATTTGAATAATTTTTTTAAATCGTTGTGTTGTCGTATCGGGGTCGTCACGTTCACTGTAAAAGTGACGACTGTAGCATCAATATGAATTATTCATTTCGTAACAACGCCAAAAATGGATCACCTATGCATTAATGCTGTTAATAATTAAATTTATCCAAACTATTTTAATCTTTTAGTGTCATTACGGAAGTACTGGGTGAATCATTAATATAACAAGTAATGCAATTGTTCATGACTGAATTACTATTACAAGTGTTCTATTTTTTGTCCAAATTCAACCTTAATTATATTAAAATATGACGACAAATAATTGGGTATCAACGTACAATTCAAAATAATGAAAAAAGAAATATTATATATTCAGAAATATAAATAAGTTTTAATATTATATGTTTCAATACGAATAAATCTTGTTGTTGTCATAAAGCAGTGACGAACTTAGTATTGAACTGTTCTATGCTCGAAATTTGAAAATAGAATATAAAAAAACATTTAAAAAGAAATGACAGATCAATACTAGCTTTCGCCACCGCTTCATGGCACACCGCCGTCTTCTAATTTTCGCAAATATAATTCCCTTCGTAAGAGTAGCACGTGGCCACACCAGGGTTAATTCGTAACAAACATTAAAACTCTGATATAGTTACCTAAGAAAATCAATTGACCTACAGAGTATATGGGTCGTGTTTTCGTGTTATAACAACCATCAATCATTATCATACATGACAGCTTTCCCATATTTATCTTGGATGTAAGCCTTGTATAAAAGGGGTAAGACTATAATCCGTCACCCACTTTCACTACAAAGCCAGTTAGTGGCTCTCAAACAGCCGGCATAAGTCTGAATAATAATAAATAATAAATACCGCCACACACTCATAGCCCCACACTAGGTCCCTACCCTGTACCTACCCTGTACCCCTAGGTACCCTGTGTCATGAGTGCCATGGACAACACAGAAAGACATACACACACCCAGACCGAGAACAGAAAATTCATCATTTAAATTTCAGTCTCGCTGGGAATTAAACCCAGGACCCTTCGAACGGCGTGGTGACCATTACGCCACGCGGGTCG
>DWJN01001185.1:0-18990 GCA_018248895.1 Carystus phorcus
CAAAAGCTTGCGATACGTCCAGAAAAATTGTAGAGCAAACTTTTTTTTCTTCTAGAGATTTTTCAATGACGTTGGTACTTGCATAATTGATGCGTCGCGATTGACTCCTAGATGAATATACGAAAAAATTCTCGATCCTCCATCGACGTGTAATGGACCATGGTGTTATTCGCAATTTCCTCCTCTGTCAGATAATATCTCCGCCTGCGAGGAAATAGAGAGGAAACGTTGGGAACGTCGTATTTAAAGGACCCATCGCCTGTTATTTTGATGGCGTGTAAGTGCTCTCTTATGGGGCGTACCTTGAACAGCTTGGGAGAATTAATTTTGTCGTTGGTAATTTAGATTGCTGGTTGAGTTGTTTGTAGCGTTATTTCACTCTATTACTCCAAATACGTTGACAATAATAAACCTAACAGTCTAGCAGGTATTTAAATAGATAGGTGACTAACTGTACTTACGTAGATACTCATTGTTTATTAATGACCATAACACCAATGGTATCAACGACGCGTTATCAGTCAAAATAAAAACGGGGGCACGACTTTTTATCAGGTTCACTGACGTTGCAATCGAAACTCATGTAACCATTTCACGTTTCATTTTAGAAAGGGTTTTGTAACTAGAAAAAAAAACTTATCACCATTCATGAGTAATGTTGGGGCTAAGCTGGGTGATCAAGAAGGTATTCGCAGCAACTATACTCGTCTTAACCAACAGAACCAAAGCTATTGAAGATTTAAATTATCTTAAGACGATTTGAGTTATTATTTTACTTATATTTGACGCCTTTGGAACTTGCAAAAACGTGAGAGAATTTAATAATTTTAATCGCATTCATGATTTAAGTATAATTTAATAGCAGGCGAGATTGTTTTTATATCTTTATTCATTCATTATTAAATTTAAGCGATATAACCTTGAATTGAAATGAATGTAAAATATATAACTAGGGTCTAGGTAAAGAGATTAAAGCTATAATATTCTGTTATACTTTAAATGAAATTCAATAAAGCACTTTAGTATTCCAGTGTTGTCACCTGAATTGTTTCAGAACTAATTTGCATTGTCTTGATCAATGATCATAATGCGTCCTAAGCCTTTCCGCTGCCGGTGCAAATATTCAGAATGACGTCAGCTCATCAATATAATCACGGACCGTTCGCTACACGAGAATGTTCGATGAACATCGAACACAGTGATTAATGTATTGTCAAAGAATCGCGAAACTATTACGAAGTTACACAATTGTGCCGAAACAACATCAATCTTATCAGACAAGTGGACACTGTTGGAATTCTTTTCTGGAAGTAAGGATACGGCGTAAGTAGAGGTAAACATTCAATTTTGGTGTTACTTAACGAATTGGACTCGCCTTCCATTGTTCCGTTTGAACCTTCTATTTCTCACCTTTGATTGTTTGCCTACTTTGTTGTAGAACTGAGCTGTTTAAACCGTTTTTTGTTAGTGTCTGGATAATTACTCAGTCTATGTTCTAGGCATAAATCGATTTAATTTCATGTTATGAAGCTTATTGTTGATTGTGTGACTATATCCCAAGAATTTCCAGTAAACTTTTGTTGAATATTCAATCTTGAGTCATATTCGAGTGAATAGATATTATAGATGTTACATAAGGAATTTGGCTTGTGTAGGCGTTCAAATTCCTTGAATTTATTACATTGCAAACTTAAAATTTTTATTTAATAGTTTTAACAAGTCAATGACACGTCGAATTAAATAATACGTAACAAATTTAATACTGAGGCTATTCAGTTAAATAATATGCGGAAGTTATTGCCAGCTTATTTGTTTAAAATACGACTCATTCAGATTGTCTTGATGTCGTCGAAGAAAAATGTCACTATCTTGCAAAGGGTTTGTGAAGTATCCATATCAGCGTTGTCTTGTCAGTCTTGATGACGCAATGCCCTGCAGTAACCTGTCAGGCGAACCAAATCACTATCGGCAATAATGTCATCACAAATACCTCCCATTTGTGACGATTTCATTCAAATGAAAATTTTAGTTATTACAATGATAAATTATTTTCTGGCTATTATAAGCGCGACAGTTCTATAACTGCATAAATTCAGTCCTTTGCTTTCCTACTCTCTGTTATGGAGCACTCCATTGATTAAAATCCGTTGTACTGTTACCCTGGAGGGTTTCATTCGATGTGTAGATGGGCACTGTTGCGTTCGTTATTGCGACTGCAGCGGCACTGTTGTAGTGTTGATCAACTTTACAATGGTATGGTAACTTTGATTTGCGGCTCAGTGCCAAAGAGCGTCTTTATTGTCGGCTGTTCATTTTGGCGTTCAGATACTGCCTTATTTCAACGGTTACAAGATAAGGATTCTAAGTTTTAATGGCCCTGATAAATACGTGTTTGTTACTAAAAATGACATTAAATTTAACAGTGAAAAAGTCTTAACGCTCCACCTCTCTGAATTTTCTAAAAAAGTTTCTATAATCCTTTTAATAATACTTTTAAAGTATAATCTACAAGCTGAACCCAGTCACGTGTAGTCACTACAAAGGTTATTTTAAGGTTAGAAAACGAAAGTAGCGACTATGTCAAATAATAACTTAAGCATAATACTCCTCATCCTCGTGGGAACTGAAGAATAATAAGTATATAAATCAAGCATTATTTTAATGAATGCACTATAATGTATGAAAATTTTAAATTAAATTCATTAACCGCCTATCGAGTTTTACACGGTCAAAAATGTGCACAAGTCTCATTGGTGGATACATCCTCACTAGTATGTTTTTCATATTAATTCCTCATTTTTCTAGTTAAAATTTTCTCGTCGTAAATAAGTCCGATATTATAAATCACGATGCGAATCTCACGCACTACGATTTTTCGCGATATTCATAAATTTTGAATAATGGATGAGACATCTCAGGAATATCATGCCACGTATCATGTTATGAAACGTTTTTCGTGCTTATTTATGAAACCGTGACCTTAAATTCGATAATCGTTATTTATACCCTTTTTGTGGTTATTAACCTACTTAACGTTATTTCCGTAAAATTTGTGCTTCTTTTTTGTCTTTAACTCATTAATTGAATATTGAATACTTCTGAAATAGAAAAACGCCATACTTTGTTAACAGACTCAGTTTTAAGCGTTAATTGAAAAGTTGAGGCTTGCTATTTTATTATTTTGGCTCGTTTTAATTTTAAATACAAAGGCCGATGACGTGCCAAGCTTAAAACTGAAATTCGTAGTTTTATGACTGAAATCCTAATTAAATTCCATAAAGGTTAACTATGCGTCAAACGTCTTTTTGTGATGCTTGCATCCAAAAAGCACTCCCCCATTTATCTCGACACGCGTAGAACATTTTAATGTAGAAGCTACACATGGTGCATTAGAACTTTTTATTATCTTTCTCTATAATGTTCTCGTAATTTTGCAAGCCGTATTCAACATCTATTCCTTAATGTTTAGCATGTTGATAAATGAGCGTGTGTTAAGTGACAAATAACGTAATGTATGAGGCGTGCGCGTCTCTGAATCATTTTCTGCCCACGCGGTCACACGTAAGTTATCGTGAATATGCGAATGTCCGACTGGGTCATTTATGTGTTACGTAAACTCTCACGATATTTAGAATATTTTAATGGAAACAGTTTCAAGTTACGTTTTTTTTTACAAATTTTAGGGTAATTTATTATTCACTAGACTCACTAACTATCAAAGACTGTGCAGTTTCTATAAATTTACTAATGAAAACATCTTAATATCAAGAAAATTGCAAAAATAAGTAAACACTCCCTTTTCACCTTTCCTGAATGTAAAAGCTTCTTTAAATAAGATTGATGTAAAAACAACGAGCGTGTTGCAAACGTCGTTAGACCGGAGTTGTACGTTAATGGACACTTAACTGTGTTGCTTATCTAATGACACATATTCTACAAGAGACTGTTCTACTGGTGGTATCTTTGTAATTTGGCGCAACATGTGACGTGATGTTCCAAATTTATATTAACGTGGATTGTCATTTTATGTGGACTTGCTTCAGTGAGGTAGATTTATCGAACAACCTTTTTTTAATTCTCGACATGGGATGTGCTGTTCACATAAATATATACGTTAGGTTTTTATATTCCCTAAAAAGAAACAATTCAAAAGAAATCTTAGTTTAGAACCGTGTACTAGTTATTAATGATAAAATTATAATAATTAATCATTAAATTTTTAAACTTTAGAATGTTAAAAGCTGGCTTCAGTTTTTACTTTTGCTATAGTTAGTATTTCTGCGGTAATAAGTATAATATTTAAGGCAAAGTTTCACCGATATGGAGGTCTAACTGCTCGGTAAGCGATATTTTTTTATTATTTACATACGGTATTTTTATTTCATGATTTTTGTTTGTTAATAAATGTCGCTTTGCAATATTTGAATGTGTTAATACAAACAAATAAATCTGATTGTTTTGTGAGGCCGCTGTCGCAGTGAATCCTTTGTTCTTGCCTATCAGGATGCAAATGCGATGTAAAGGCAATTAAAGCACGACTAGCGATTCGCACAGTATGTAAATGATCCGCAGCCGGCCCGAACTGGCTACTGGCATGATTGGATTTCGTTGGGGAGCCAGAAGCGATAGAACGGAACGACGGAACTTTCCACATTATTTTGCAATTTATGCTTTGAATTCTCAAATTTTAACCCAATTTGCAATATTGGACGTAATATGGAACAATATTTTAACTTCAATATAGAACGGTTCGCGTTGACGTCATTAGAATCTGTAACAGAAGTTTGTGTGTTCATTCTAATTTTACTTTATTTGTATTATGAACTTGAAAATTAACTTGTTTTTTTTCTGTTTTCATTCATGTGCCATTTGATAGGAAGCTTGATTGAAGTAACTATTATTTGGTATTTATTCAATTCTTCCTTTTTTGCTTTTATCGCTACACAACTACTAATGTTGTATCGTTTATCGTTACAGTTAGCAAATAAGGAACCACAAATAATAGTGACATTGTTGCCTTTGTACATTTCACCTTCATTATTATATCTATGGTCTTGAGCGTTTCCGTAATATTAATTATAGTTTCCTCAAACAACAAAATGTGATGTTGCTTGTGAACTTTAATTCTTTTGAACTTGTGGTATATGTTAATTTTCATTATTTGTTTAATATAATATATATATAAACTAAATATATATATACATATATAAACAAAACTTTTCTGTTTACTCTACATTAACGAAATTAAATTTATTTATTCTAAGTTCGTTTTTACAAACTATTAGAAAGTCAAATTAGGTCATCGCTTCAACAACTCGGTGAGTGGTCTTGGAAGAAGCGTCAAGAATTAATATCCCAATTATATTCATAGCATTTTTATCCCATTTCTTAAATAACCCCAATGCATATTTTAAAACGCAGGTATTACCAATTTATTTTTAAGGAATCTTGAGTCCATTCGCATGTACCATTACATTGTCTGCTCTATTCGACGCACCTAAACATCGCTACGTATTGCAGCGTCTGGTGTGACGTTAAATGTCAAAAGTGTAAAAATATATTTGTGACCGGTTCTGAAACACTCGGGACTCGTGGTTGCGATGTATTAATAATGAAGAATAGAAGAAGTAGAAGAATAATGAAGTGTGTAAAAAATAAATTTAAAGAATAAATACAACATTTGAATACGAGCAACGAATAAGTTTACGTAAGTCACACGAGGGTTTACACTGTTTATGAATCCAAATAAAAGATCATTAACGTACTAGATAACATTATATACAATTACTTTATTTGCAATGATCTCTTTACGACGTTGCAGGTGCTAAACCGCAATAAACACGACCACTTGATTTTTGAAATTGAACACCCATATGCCTACCTCTAGAAGCGCTACCATATAAAGGACTACTGTGGCTACGCCTGATTTAATCAGCAGTACTATGTTTATTGTAAACGCAAATAATGTTAATAGTGTTTCTGTTTTAATTACGGTTTATTTATGGCTCTTATTAATGTAATTGTTGTTGTGGATTGAACTGAATTTGCTTTGATATTTAATGCCAGTTTCGTTTTAGATCTGGAAAACACGTACATTGAATTCTAAATTGTATTTTAATGTTGCGGCTTTTGAAGGTTTATGCAAATGCTAAAGTAGATTAAAAACTTTCGCGGTGACTTTGACAGCTATTTTGTTCTTTACAATTCGAAATAGGCGTTGGAATTTATGCGTAAAACGTTAATTTGTCGTAATATTAAAATAGTTTGCGTGAACCGTGTCACTTAAGACTGACTTAGCACTCAGTACGGTTAGGTCTTGATTGTTATCTTTATATCTATTAATAGCAGAGTTACGTTCAAAGGTCGATGGGTTGTGATTTGAGGAGCAGATGTCACGCGATTGTCAAGGACGATGGCAATTAGTGACCCAGTTATCTTAGACGTCAGTCAGTAACGCGATAAGTCGTAGACGTCATACGTGTTTTATACTAACTGATGTAATGTAAAGTAAATAATTGATTTAGATGATATAGGAAAGGCGGAGCAAAGCTAATTTAAACAATATGATTTGCCTGTAACAATTTAGGTTTATTAGTAATATGTGAATTTCTATATTTTAGCTGCAAATAATCCAATCATTTCAGTTTGTATGTATAGACCGTTTACTAAGTCCGTTAGAGCACCGTCTTCCGGATCGTAATATGATTTTGAACCGTCGATAATAGAATAGGGTGTGTGAATGTGTCACACTTGAACGGTTATGTAGCGCAGAAGTTTCATGTACTTACCTACTGCAGTACTTAAATTATTGTTTGGATCATCACATAAAGTATTTATGAAAATATAAATTGAGTATGAAAAATTTACTATTTGCATGTTATATGACACTTAACTTTCTATCTTAAATCAAGGTCCTGTGATGTTTTGTTACCTAAAATATCGTGGAAGTTTTTTTGTTTTCCACCCATTAATGGCCCACTACTAAGCACGGGTCTCTCCTCGTCACTGAGGAGGTCTAGAGCATACTCCACCCTGCTCCAATGCGGATTGGTGGATTATTTATTAATTAATTATATATCGCGTAAAGTTATTTTTGTTATAAAATGAAACGGTTCATTTTTTGAACATTGATTATATGAATTTATTTGATATTGAATCGTGCAGAACATGCTAAAAAAAGTACTATCTATATTTAGCTGATCCTACCTGTTAAACCTCCATGACGTCATTGGTCAATTTTAGAAGTGATGGGCGACGGTAAATATTCCCGCACACGGGACGATCTATCGTTGCGTTTCACTTTTTGGATTGTTATTTTGAACATTAAGTTAATTTCGTCGACAATAGTTATATTGCAACCGTCATAATTATAATATTGTATTGTCAATTTAAGTGTCCAACAAAAATGCTTGATTGATACCAATTCTATTAGTTTTATGGCCCTTTAGGCTCAAATCCATTACATTTTATAGGTATTTGATCGAGGTCCGTACTATGATCACTGCTGAGAAAAATATATTGTTATCCGGTGGTATATGCAATGCAATAGGAACCATAATAATTTTTGGAATTATTGCCTCTCGGACGAAACTCAAGACTGTTTTAGAGTCGAGACGAGTCGTCTCATGTGTAGCGAGCATTAGCCTACGTCAGGTGGAGCCGGCAAGGTCGCTCGACCGGTCGCGTCGTCCTCCGACCGGTTTTTTTTGTTCGTCCGTTTGCCATTTTCGCCGGATACTTTGTAACCGACTCACGTGGAGGGAGCCTCGAGCGTCGCTTGCGGTATGCGAGCGATTTGCGGTTATGTAAACTTGGCCGATGTCGGTTTATTGCAAACGTTAATATTATGGTGATGAAGGTGACGTGACTTAGGATTTTGTTGATACTTTTATTGTTCATTAGACATAATTATGAAGTTAAATTTAGAGCTAAATCACTGTAAATTGTAAACACAGATATGGCAGAAAATGTTGAACCTAAAGGATTTTTTAATTCGTTTGAAAGTCGATTTTATTGACGAAACAGTATATAAAAGCAGAATTTATTAGGATACTATTATATTTGGGGGTTATAAATGTTGACAGTAATACAAGCATATTTTCTGCATAAACTTGATTTATTTAACAAATTTAATGGTCCTTTACTAATTCATAGATCTAGTTATATATCACGTAATCATTTAACATATCATGTCAGGTATTAACAGTGTACAGTCGCAAGACATATTGTTCCGCTGACATAATCTGATGTCGATCTGCGTGCGATCTAAGCGATGATGGCTCGTTTCGAATTTCATGTAGCTACGTACATTCCTAACCATACGTATGATAATGTTTGTCTTTATAAGTTGCATGTTTGAAATTTGATCATGGTAGCGAAGGCAGAAAATCTGCTTCGTACCAATCGATTTAAGATCCTTTTTAATAAACTATTATTAACGATATTTACTCTCTTTGTGTTTGTGCGATTTAATGTCTGTGTGATTTCAATGTACATATTCTTATTTCTTGGTGTCTAGAGGACACTTTAAGTTCTCAAGGCCGAGAGATTAGATTCCCCCATCCTTCTTTTGTTTGATACGAAATACAAATAATTTGCTTCACATGTTTACTTCATATAGAATGTATTAACTGTCTTTACTATATCTGCTTATAAAAAGTTTCAATAAAATAGTTTCATTACGCGAATGACGTACTGGATGTCAATTCTATAGTGACATACGATACAATCAGATTCTCCCGCCGCGATAATTTCAATTTGATACGTCGCAGCGCTAATTGATCGATCACACGGCACATTTGTCCCGGTGGATGTCGGCGTGTGTGACAGCGTGGCGAACACTGTGGGCGATGTTGGCCCACTAATAGTGTTACCGGTTGACATAATAGATTACTATTCTATTCATATATGGATATGATTACTCATTCGTATGTCCAGCAGTGGACTTAAGGCTGATGGATGGATGATGGTTGATAATGGATTAACGGTGTCGTTAATGTACTTTCTCAAAGATTAACGTCATTTTTCATATACGACGGTTATCAATATCTAGTAGAGTCGGAGAACTTCGTATCACCTACGAACATTTGTCCCGTTTTTGTAATATTTCTTATCAATACCAACTCCTATTGGTCGTAGAGTTATGTTATATAGCATATAGCCTTGATCGGTAAATGAACTATCCAACACAATAACATTTTTTCATTTCGAACCAATGGTTTCTGAGATTACTGCTTTCAACCAAACAAATAAACTCTTCAGCTTTATAATATTCGTCATAGAATCTATCCGTCCATAATCTCTGGATAAGTTAGTAGGTAAAGTAATAATAAGTAACGCTGTATTGTTGTGGGTTCTTAAACTATTGCTAGGCAAGTAAATGAAAGATAATTGATAAATAGAATATTGCAAATGACCGTTAACCAATAATGTATTCGTGTGAGCCTGTGAGGTATCCGACAGAAGATATGGGGTAGTGCAGTATCCCACGAATCCCCAGATCACTAGTAGATCTTGTGCGAAGATAGAAGAAGAAGCATTTGGCGAATACTTTCTGACATTAAGGTGTCTGGTCGTTGCTTCATTTTAATAGGGTTTTGATGTTATTGAATTACATTAAATAGTACTCCGAATAAATTGGTATAAAAAGTTTCACTCGTCTTTCAAATATACTTTTATATTAAGTATTATCGCACTTTTTATATTTTTGTTACTAAAACTTTCAGTAACAAGATTTTACTTGGTAACGATAAGGCTTAAGAATAATGAACTTCTTTAAAAGTCACTAAATCTTTTTAGTGAAACAAAAGTAAATTACAATTGATTACTAAACTGTTTTAACGTAATCATTCTTTTTTATTTATTACGATGGCGAAGCCTACGGGTGGTGGGGAGAAGAAAATAAAAATTAAGAAAAATTCTAATAAACGCAAAGCTCGCCTTAAGCCCAAGGGCAATTAGCGAGAAATTGCCTTAAATATTCTAATAGGGGCGAGATTTTATAGGGTTGTCTATAACAAATAAAAAATGTTTTCCTTAAGTTTTTATTAGGTTAGTTTTACTCTTTGGTACGGCGGTAAATATTTTGCTTTATTTATTCGTCTCACATAATTATGTTCTTAGAATTACTAACTTTTTATCTTCTAAACAATGAGCATCTTTGAACTTTGCTGTGTCGTAGGTGTTGTTGTAGTCATGTTGAAAGTGAATGTCGTCAACACTTGATAGCTGTATCAATGACTTTTACGAGTACTATAAGTGACTAACAGATAAATGAACTGACGAGACTGCCCGTCACCCTTCGACTTCAGTTAACAGCAAAGTCGTCACTTATGCATCATCTAAATATTCTAGATATAGTAAGGAAAGTACTGTCAAGCTTCTAGCCGATACACTACGAATTATTTGGTGCCTGTATGGAGAAGGAATTACACAACTTATAAGATTAATCTTTAAGACATTCGATAGCCCAAATAGCGTATACACTCAAATGAGGCTGATAAATTAGGGTAACGCACTGTTTGTTCAACTGATTGGTGTGATTTAGCACGTTATATCCGGATAGAAATGTGGTGTGTTCGATCTCGCTAAGTGTTTAATATCGTATCGATCCTGTTTGTGTATCACTTTGGATGATTATCGAGTATCCATGCTCGGATGTAACATTTAAATATAATTATTGTGTAAGAAATATGTTTTACGTATATTATCTTGCTTTAAAAATATACTTGCTCTTAGTCTTTTTTGGTCGGCACCATAGCGATAATGCCTTTGGATAGACGGCGGTGACCTTTTACCATGATCTATTACTTCGTTTATCTATATATATAAAACTCAAAGGTGACTGACTGACTGACTTATATAGTGATCTATCAACGCACAGCCCAAACCACTGAACGGATCGGGCTGAAATTTGGTATGCAGGTAGATATTATGACGTAGACATCCGCTAAGAAAGGGTTTTGATCAATTCTACCCCCAAGGGGATAAAATAGGGGATGAAAGTTTCTTAACGCGAGCGAAGCCGCGAGCAAAAGCTCGTTGTTCATATTTTTCGGAACAGGTTCATTTAGATAAGGAAATTCATGTTATGAAATTAGTTAGGTAGTAAAAACATACGTTGGTACCTAATAGGTATGTACAAGTACCTATCTGTATCCAATCGTTCTGTTTCCGCAACGCAAAAACCTATCATACACCTAATTACATTTTAGGCAATTGATCTAATAATGATATGACTATACCTATAGTATAAATACATAGTAAGATATTTGGCTAAATTACTTAGAGCGAATAAAGGAACACGTACATTAATAGGATTACTCAGAATCAATCGGAAATAATCATACCAAATAACAACAAAATAAATGCTAAAAGCAAATAATATATATCCTTAATTCACTCAGGTAATCGTTCGTAATGGCCCCTAAATTCTATCTTCGAAGCTTTGAACCGATTACAAAGAAATGAAAATAATCCATGACAATAATAGACTAAGTAAACGTTCCCCTCGGCTGAAAAAAGATTCTCATAAATTATCGCCGAAAAGGTCAAATTAAAATACAATGAACAGTTTTTGAGTGGCAGTATTGTGTGGAGGGCCGGATGAAAGGCCCGCATCCAGGGACCGCTCACAAAAACAAAACTAAACAGAATGCGTTTAAACGGATATAAAAAGAAATACGTGTTCTTATTTCGAATTATTGAATACGAATGTCTACCCACGTCTACCTGTGCCGTGCGGTGTGGCGACTGGCGACTGGCGACTGGCGTGTAGTGCGCGCCGGGAGATAACTTGTTAGAATTCCGTATGGACGAGAACTGATTACGATGAAACTTTAGAATGTTCACATCAATAAGAATTTGTTTGACAGCTCCCGTTTTGTTAAGGAATTACATTGCCATTGAAACTAGTTAACATTATTTCTTCGTAAAGATCGATAGCTACAAGGAAGTAATCATACGGCTACAATATATTTCTTAATTAATAGAGTGTCAATCTAGATATTTCAATGACCTCACTCTTTTAATGTTCTCGGAAAAATAGAGTGATGTTAACAGTTTATTACTATAAATATTAGCCAGAGATAGGTACGGTCGCTTCGGATAGTGTACACAAGTTCACTAGCTCGGTAAACAAGTAAACACCATTCGTACTTACAAAGCAAACAGGCATAGACAAATATTTGATAACGAGATTGGCTCCATAGCATTACGCCTTTGCCACAAATTGTTCCGAGCTAATTTGTACCCAGTAGCTATCAGTTTAAAGATCATAACATGTTAAATTTATCTTTAGTTGTTGAACGGAAAAAGAGGCGATATCACAGAAATCTATTAAACAGTAGAAGAAAAGATCAGCGAGAATGATTTATTTTCTGAGAAACAACAGCGGGTCCCGCCAGGCGGCCCGAGGGTCGCAGTGTGTTGTCTTGTCATTGATAGACATTCGTTTAACATCGATCTTCTACGTTTTTTTATGCTTACGGCCCGTTTTGTTCATTTTGTATCCGATAAAAAAATATTTAAAACCACATTTTTAACTTTTACATTTCTAGACACAATTTCTATTTACCTAATGATGACACATTGCATTGTCCTTAAAATCATAGTTAATGATTATGATTAGGTACCTTACTTCAGCAACAAACTTCAAGAGACATTACGATATCCTATGTTCGGTTCAAAAAGTTGCAAAATCTTCATTGATTTTTATTCGTAGACTCCGTGATTCAACAAAATATTTAAGATACGGAACGAGTACGTAAAATCTCTCGAAAGTCATCTAAAGATGCAACATCAAAGTGCAGACTGCGAGTATTTCCCAACAATGTTATTTGAACCGCTCAGAAACAACATGTGTATCAAGAAAGCGTCTCGTCAACGTGCGAACATGATGGTGTTTTGATTATGACGAAGTGTTGTGCGATGTTAGCATACTCCGAATACCGTGTTTGTGCAAGCCGATAACCGGTGTCGCGTTATCGCTACAAATGTCGGGAATCATTTCGGACGAGCGTTGACTCACCTTATCTGATCAACCCTGATACCTGATCCCTTTCCGTTGATAACTTGTAATCGTTAGAAGCGTAGTTTTGTTTTGCGGTCGCCCACATTCGTCGGATTTATTTAATGGGGACATTCTGACGTAACTGATGTTTGGTAAATTCAGAGAAATAACTTTAATTCAAACGTAGGAAAACCGATTTCATCTTACGATAATAATAACATTTTATACCTACAGACTCTTAAGGGCGAATATTTTATCTATTTAAGGAATAGGTAATTAAATAATAGGTAAATACAGATTGAGTAAATCTGCCATATTTCAAAGATTTAGGCATTCGAAAATAGGTTCTAAAAGCTCATTAGCTCGACGAATCGTGGCGTTGGAAGGCAATCACACAAGTATGCTAATCGCGTTCTATATTTGGACAGCCGACCGTTTACTGTCGTGTTTCTCGGTCCAGTGTGTATGTCAGCCATTCAGTACAGGATGTCGCAGCGATAATCAAGCGAACAGTTACAAATTAACGAGCCGACACTCACGTACCTACACGAACGATCCGCATAGAAGATCCTACTTGGACTAAATTACCCACTTCCTCAATAAATTAATACTTAAACGTGAACTTAATAGTACCAAGATAAATACTTAGAATTCTAACTAAAGTATGTTTATAAAATATTGATTATGGTTGTCAATTGCAAATTAAATTATGAACAGCTGATAACTTGTAGGTAATTTTATTTGTGAGATGTTAAGTAGGTATGTAGTTTCTTTTGTGAATACGGTTTTAACATTTGCGTATGATATTTTTCAGTTAATCAATATTTTTATTGCCTGCTACACATGACACGTAAACATTTTCTTATTTTGAGGTATTTAATCCAGTCAGGTAATCCTAGTACCTATTAATTATAAAATATAAACAGAACTAATATAATAAACCTTTGAGTTTACGAACCAAAAACTTCACCTTCTAGTTAAAACTCCATATAACAAATAGGTCTACTAGATACCTACTACCCACTTGATTTAAACATACCTACTCGATAATGCTATTTATAACCACAGTATCTAAATAAGGATCAAAGTAAATTAATAGATTTGTGGGTACAACGATCAGAAATTTAAGACTTTGTAGGGTTTGTTACGTTTCAGATACTTTTATGTACACAAGTGATATGTAAACAAGCTTTATAAAAATACGGGTGCGCGTTATCTGAACAATTGTTGACATAGCGGCGGTATAGTTATCTGAATATTGTAACAGAATGGGCCTAAAGCACTGGTGTTTGAGTGCAAGGAAACGAGGATAGGCAACGCGACGCCTCTCGTTTGTACGTAGCGGTAATTCCGTCAGTCAAATATTGACCGAGACGAGTGCCGGAGCCTAGGACGCGACACGGATTTTAAACAAACATACAAATAGGCATTTACATTAGCACCCTCCGTCTGACCCTGCCACCCGCACGCTGCACTATCACACAGAACATTACCATAAAAAGTTACCATACCATAAGTAACAAATAGGTATAACGGTGTGTGCAAGGAGTTTGTCAATGTTGCCTTCAACAAATTAATGACCCACTACTGAACACGGGTATATCATCACTGAGGAGGCCTAGAGAATACTCCACCACGCTGCTCCACTGCGCATTAGTAGAGGGGTTAGTGGTAAACCCAAATGTCGCAAGTTTTAAAGCCTGAAGGCCTCCGACATGACTTGATTATTTAGTGCTGTAAGTAGATTGTTAGTATCTAAATAAATAGCTGGATTTATCTAATCGTTGAAAATGACTAAGCGATGGATGAATATCCGCTTAACCAACCGTGAAATTGACGCCTTAAAAAAGCAAAATGAAGGCGCTCGTATAAATCATAAAATATAGCTAAAATATTACACGGTTCACTTTAATTACACGAAGGTATTAGGTGGGCAGCTTTCTTTATAATAAGACCTAAAATTAGTCTGCAGATTAAGTCGTCTTTAATTACTGATCTACCGTTTTGTCTACGTAATATTTTCTTTTTATCTCCTTACTTATTTTGCTACACAGATTTTTTTAAATCTTTTATAGATTGGAAAATATAATAAACGGTGCTTAGGCCGAACTATTTAGTCTTTAAACTTAATTATTTCTATTAATATTAGATACTATTAAAATCAGTAGGTATAAAGGATCAAATCTAGGCCTGGCACAAAATTTAATTCTTCCGCGAAGGGACCAAAGGTCATTGGCTTCTACGTTAAACAGGGTGTGCAAAATAGGTGGGTAGTTTATATTAGAAGTTTTAATGATAATATAGGGAATTGTAAAATCTAATTCATTCATTTAAGAGTGAAGCTATAGAAATGCTTATCTATTTCAAATGTGTAATGCAAATTGGAGCCATATAAATGCACCTAAATAAAACTGGTTAATTTATATTTAATCTGTGGTTTCATACTAGAAGCGCGCGGCGTGGCAACGGCAGATGCGTTGTGGTTTGTGGCTGTGGTTTGTCATTGGCTGCGAACTGTGTAGCCATGAACCAGGTAGCTGAGGAGCTTAATACCTACCTATCTTTAATACCTAGGTATCAACTATCCTTTCCACTAGCATAAATTGACCGATACAAGTCATTGAACAATTGTACCGGTATTATGTATTTAGAATACTAAATTGATAGTAGTTACCTAAGTGGACACTCAATATAAGTAGGTATATAGATCGGTACTTAATAACAATGTACCTACATTTTTCACTGTAATAATTGTATTTTTGCACTATTTAATCGATTATATTGTGCCTTTTTTATATTTTCTACATAATAAGGTCTTTTGACAGGAATCAAAGGACAATTAAGACAAATTCTAATTATATCAAATTATAGACGATAAGGAATAATGTACTTATATTATGGCTTGGTCAAAGTAGGCCTTGTAGTTCTAGTATCTACTATGTTATCTAATCTAAATATTTAAACTTTATAATAAACTTATAACTCAGAGCATCGCTAAATATTGTTAGATAATTAAGGTCCTTTTGATAGTTCTTGCATAATAAAATCCTTTGCCGTCAATTTTACGGATAACAGAGCGCGGCTGGAAAACATTCAACCGTCTCTCTGGTGTCCCCGGCGAACCCCGGCCCCCCGGCGGTTGAGCATTATAATGCAGCTTTCTTTTGTTGCACTCGGCACAATACACATTTATTACTAAAATAAAAATGCCTGTAAAAAATATCTTTTCAGCTATTGAACTAACACCGTGAATTTACGACGGCAAGTTTGTAACGGCAACGCTTTACCAACCTAACTATAATGACTACAACAGGTAAAGTTTCTGACACACTTGTTTTAAAGATTCATTTAAACTGATTTTTTTATTTGAAACGATTTTATACTAAGATTCAATTCGGCACATCTTATGACAGACACGTCACACGTAATCGCAAAACATCGGTGATGACTGGCTCACGACTCACGACATGTGCGTTCCTTTCTCCGGCGGTTCTCCGCGCTTTCTCACATTAACGTAACGAGTAATCAAAACAATGCGGTACGGTGATCGGTCTCGATTGTCTCGGAGTGATTTATTTGTAACACTAGTGTCACTCACCGGATGCCTGGCGGCCGCCACGGCAGCGGCGGCTGCGGCGGCGTTCATTGCGCCCGCGCTAGGATACATCCCGTCAAACACACGAGCTCATCGTCTACAACACACTCAGTAAACAGGACACCACCACACACTCCACACACGCCACAATCGACACTAGAGCACGCTGCACGCGCTTACTCAGCGCAGGAATCACACGCGGCTAGTTAATACGAAACACGACGCGACAGACGGCACGACAGCCCCACACGGACGTTAACAACGAACTGATGCTCGCAGCGGGGGGACCTCCTCTCGCCCCCCCGACGACCCACCTCCTCTGCCACCCTTCGCAATCTTCGCATACCGCTGCCATACATATTTTCTCCACTCGAATTTTTCGTCGACTATCTTCATGTTTGAGGAATACTTAGCCGAATCGGAGATATACGCCCTAATAGATACGTATTATTTGAAGATGTTGAAGGGGGTGAGATGAGATGAGGGTGTTGCTTTAACGTATTCCCATTACGTGATCTTTAGCTCTGCAAAGAGTGCCGTAGTTAAATTCGTATCGTATTGTAATAAATAATATGTCGACTGACGTAGAATGATTTAACGTTACGTGTAGGTAGCTGCGTATTTATCTTGTTTTCATGAATTTATAATCATCGGGTGGAATAATCGTGTTTATAATTTAGTTGATAAATTAATTAGGTAGGATATCGTTCTCGATATTTAATACTGTAAATTAAATATTAAGTAGATAAGTAAGTACGTAATCTATGTTTTATTCCGGACGTTTACAAGAAGTTTATGTAGGTGGGTATTTTTTTTAGATTCCACGATGCATCAAAATTCATTAATTCTTTCCAATTTTTTTTTTGGATTTTCCTATAAGATAGTCGTAGGTAGGTAATATACATAGGTACCTACATAAGGTATTTATGTAGTTGAAGAGTACCCAATAACAGGTAGCTATGCTATACAGTAAAATAACGTAGTTAGTAGCGGTATACTGGTAAGGTAGTACTAGATGGCACTAAGTGGCAATCAGATAGTGGTAGGTACGTAAGTAAGTAGCGGCTATCTATTTATTGCGGGCGTTTCATCGCACTCCGGCGGCGCCTCCTAAATGAACTTAACAGAATCTAACTAGGGCTGCATCTCGCTGTAGATAAAAATTTTGTTTGAACACTAAATCATTATGTCTTTGTAAATTAGACCCATACCTATCATAGTAGTAGTATCGCTTTCTTTCTATAAAATCTATAATTTAAATAATTTGATAATAATTACACAAAATTTATCAATTAAACCAGCTATATCTTCATAGGAAACATTGGGAAAAGGATTTAGATTGATAGTTAGGTATCTTACCTATCCTATTTGTCACGGTCGTTCAGTTGATACTCTTGATACACCTATATATTATATGTATTACCTGTTATAGGTATTACACGTTACTTATATACCTATTTATCTACCTAACTAAAGTAAGTGTTAGCTTCATAGGTATGCTTAGTTTATAAATGATCACTTACAAAATTGATAGGTAGCCCTACAATAGTGCTGCGTGAAAGTAGATAGGTACATCTAAGTACAACAAAAACATATGTTTTTTGTAGCTAATGCTAGCAGCAGGTACAGTAAGCTCATTGGCCTTTATTACCTTCAGCAAACATTTTTTAGCTTAAGGACTTGATCGTCGGCAGATCCGTTTTAGTAAGTACCTAGTTGTAAATAGGATGGACCTAGTAGTTTCTTACGTCATCTTACGTCTATTTAATTAAAATATTAAGAATGTAACATACATACAGCTAGTAAAGCTACTTATCTAATGAATGGTAGAAAATGTAGTGGCGATTAGATAGCTCAAATTTTAGGTATTAGTTAGATACCTACTAAGTTTAATCGCCATTTTATATAAAAGATCCTTTAAAAGGTAAAAAGTTAGACCGAAATTTATTTTGATCTATATTAAATCTATAATAACTTATATCTGCCTATCTAATGCCAACCAAATATCCTTTAAAATACACACGTTAAAATTTAAAATAATTTGGCCCGCAATCAGAATGAGAATGTATATATAAATGCATAGGTATTATTAACAATAATTTACATAACACACTGTTTACCTCATTACGTCGTATTTAACCAGATAAAAGCAACCACGTCACGTATGATTAATAATAGGTACGTACTTATTAATATAAATATTATTTAAACATAACTTTACCGTAGCAAGTGATTACGTGTAATCGCCCCGCGACATGTCAACATATTTGGCGGGTCGCTCGGAGCGCCTCTCGCGTCAGTAGTTGGAGTTAGCCCCTTCGTACACAAGGCTACGCAAATC
The DNA here is from genome assembly GCA_018248895.1 of Carystus phorcus. Classification (NCBI taxonomy): domain Eukaryota; kingdom Metazoa; phylum Arthropoda; class Insecta; order Lepidoptera; family Hesperiidae; genus Carystus; species Carystus phorcus. The sequence continues at coordinate 18,946 of DWJN01001185.1, forward strand.
TTCGATACTCGACGATTTTAGTCTCCAAGCGACTACCGCCATACA
>DWJN01001186.1:0-18987 GCA_018248895.1 Carystus phorcus
CAAAAATCCGCGATAAAAATGTATGATGGTATATACTCTTAGACATACGTAGCACCTCCCTCCCTACCACAAATGAAACATGAATTTATAATAAATTAAAGGATATACCAACAGACATAAACCATGACTATACTTTCTTTCGCCGGTTCTCCTCCTCGATGTAAAAGCACCTTTCCGAAACGGTGGTAGAATCAAGAAATTACGTGTATAAGTGTATTGACATAATAAAAATATGAATAAATGATTTTAAATTTGAAAATAATACTAACTTGATAGCATTGATTCATGTTGAGAACATTTAACATTTATACATAAGCTTGAGACATCTGTCGCGAATCAACCAAATAATAATAACCACTCGGTTGTGTCATGTGCCGTCTAAAGGTATCCGCCTTGTCTACATGTCTTGTCTTGTCTTCAACCCATTAATGGCCCACTATTGAGCACGGGCCTCTCCTCAACACTGAGGAGGTCTAGAGCATACTCCACCACGCTGCTCCAATGTGGATATGTTGGATATTAAAGTAACTCGAAGGGGCCTTTGCGTGTTGTATTGCAAGCCTTCCAATAGACCGGCTCCACTTATATCTTGTTATATAAACGTTAAGTTGAACGATAAATATTTTATTGACTCATAATACTTCAGCTGGGAGTTTAAGAACCAGTATTACCTATCTTTCTTCTCTTCTTTCATGACTGATAACACGTCAGTGACGCCTTGTTGCTGGTATAAATGGGTGTCGATAAACACTTAACATTACATTACGTCTGTTCGTCCGTCGGTTAGTTACATAAAAAGCAATGTGTTAGGCCCAGCTAAATGGAGGTCTACTACACTATATACAACATGTCGTAATATTTTATGTATTTAATTTACTAACTAAGGAATGAAATAAATTGCTTGCGTCGGGAAACCGTTGGATTATAATAAGGGTGTCTTCGTGACGAGAGAGAATAGGCATCTTTTAAGTTAGTACGCTTTACCAATTAAGACTATACCACCGATTACTATCAGGCAGAATTTTAGTAAAGGATTAACTTATAACAAAACAAACATTGTGACCATGGCTGAACTGTGATGGCGCAGAGCTATGCCCCCACTAAGTGAGTCGCAAATTTGTGACGAACTGAAATTTGAGTTGCAACCGGTTTTGCTGTGAGTCGACCACTCTGTGACAGTCGGCGTACATATGTAACGCTGTAAACCGCGTAAAGTGATGCAAAACTAGCAAACTGTGGACACTCCATTTCAAATACATGGAATGGCGTACTAAACCGATACGTCGCAAACTCAGTCGGCCTACTGGGGACAACCTAATACAGCGGTCTATATACCTTACTAGTTCGTAAATCGCAATGTAACTCAACCTTGCCTACACATAGGGATTTCTGCTGGACTTGAATCCTTTCCATATCATTCCTTCTCTTAAAATCATATTCAAATCATGACCATATTGGGGCTGCTTAGAATACTGCTTAGAAAACGGCCTGCTTGGTGGTAAAACTCGTAATAATTATATTATTTATCATAAGTCATTAATTTTAATACTCCGTGAGGCGCACCTGGCTAGCTAATTGTATAAAGAAACGTTTTTCTCCTCTCTGAGAAGCTTTGGGACAAAAATATCAATGTTACCTCAGCGCTAGCTTCCGGAATACGTTCTAGAATGGCCGAGGCTTGTTCAATGAATTTCACGCGACGTGGTTCTACTGCCGCGAGTTCTGACATTCGACTCTGAAACAAAGCAATGTTACAAATCATGAATCACAAGCAAATGAAAATAAATAAGACAAACATTGAATATATTTTTTTTAATGTTTTGCAGTTTAGAAGATACACCGGGCTTTCCTGCCACTGCTTGTATTCTAGCTATTTTTCTAACGAGACACTATTATGTGATGAATGTAAGCTGGAGCTTTATCAAACTCACAACTTTCTAATTTAAGCTGATATAATTTATTTATTTATTCAAGACAAAGCGATAAATACCCTTCTAATATGTTAGTATCTTATATACTTCTAGGTCACTAAAAATCATTTCATCGTCAAATTCCATGGAATATAAATAATCCAACCTCATTTTAATGCGCTTTAAAGACATATTACTTTATTTTTCGTTAGCTTACATATTTATTCGTCAACTCTAACAATAATATTTAATTAACGAATAGGGTGGATACAGCCATATAAAGCTGCCTAAAATGATAACAATAGAATGAAATTATCAGAGGGGCATTTACTGTAATGTTTGCTTGAATTTGACCAAGAGCAACGATTTAAAAGTAAAGGCAATGTCCTTTTTTTGCAAAATTTATAAATACACAATAGTTCATTCTAGGGATTCCAAAAACTTGCTTTACAGATAGGTCTTTATATTACTAAAGTTGGCAATAACTTCCCGAAGAAATAGTCATACATTGACTTACACAGAGACCGCTTGAGATTGTTAAGTTTGTTCTAAACTCACCATTCTCAACTTCCTGCTGGCCAAGTTCTCTGGACTAGAATAAATCTCCTCCTGGACGTGTGTGAGCCACTGGCACAGCTCGCTGAACTCCGATATGAGCTGGCTGAGCGACCACTGGCGGTTGAAGCTGGACGTGGGGTTCAAGAGGCGAGGTCCGCTGTGCAACGCGGACGAATTGTGCATCGTCAATTCGCCGTTTGCTTCCTGCAATTGAGATTAACAATAAGTTTCCGTTAGTAACACTTTTCCAAGCAAACTTAAAGACAGATATTTAGATTCTATTGTAAAGAATCACTGATGTAACATTACGATGTTATCATGTACCCAAGTGTAAAAATTTACGAATTTACATAGACTCCATAAAAACTATAAGTTCGATAAAGGCATCCTTATACCAAATTATATCGATAATTATTTTAAATTCGCATGGACATGAATTTATAATAAAGCTCTAAAGTAGTAAAAAATCATATTTGTAATTGTGAGTAAGACGAAAAACTAAAGTTTTGATGCTTCTTCTTCTGTCGAACGATTTTCATAAAGCATCTTTTGCATTATTTAATCTTTATTAAATCTCAAAAAAGTGGTACAATTGGCGAACTTTATGCTAAATAGTTTTCATTAAATATGTACAAACAAATACTTTAGCTACGCATTAGAGCGTAAATAGTTAAAACAGGTTTGTATAATTTATGCCACAAAGCTGGGGCATAGTTCGTGTTGATTTCCTCAAATAATAATGTTGACTATTCATAAATCCATCACGAGCTATTAAGAAATATAACGTATAAACTTAAACATGATTTCATAGATTTTTTAAATACAATATGATATCTAAAGTTATAACACGCATATAGAATTGTTTTCATAAATAATCTTCTATCTATTTTTACGGCCGAACTATGAATCCACCACCGATGATCTACTGATAGTATTAATATTATTAAAGCATAATTATTAACTATTAAGCATATTTCCATAGCACAAAAGTTTTTACGTGATTTATTTTATATCTGTAATATGTCATGTTAGATGTGATCATCTTTTCAGCATTCAAATAAATACCTTTCAGTTCGTTAATCATAGGAACCAGCAATTACCATGTACAAGTTTTTATAGATACTTAATATTACTAAGATAAAATTAATTTCGTTAGCAGTTTCAAAACGGTTGCCTTGGGTGTGAACTTGCTTGTCGTAAGAGGCGACTAAAAGGGGGTTTTCGGGGCTGCGGGCGGCTAGAGTGGGAGCTCGAATCGCCCATTGGCAACCCCGGGAAGGACGATGGTACGTGTGGCCGCGTACTGTCGTCATTAGGGCGGTAGCGCGACCTGGCGCTCAGTCCCTCGTGGGAAGAGCCCAAAAAGGGCACCGCGCTTGGAGGTCTCCGGTTGTGTTCCGATGGAGATCCCGGCGTCCTCCATATAGCGCTGAAGGCACCGGGTACCTTTGAAGGTTTCCCCCTCGACAACAAAAAAAAAGGGTATGAACTTGCTTGAAGGGCATGGAAAGTCGTTAATTAGTTTACCCTGCATGAATCGATGATCTGATTGTCCATGATGTATTCGTAGTGGTGCTGCAACAGCGGCCACAGGTCGTCGCCGGCGCTCCCGCCGCTAGCCGCGGAGCCCCAACTCCTACGCCACGCCTCGCGACATGGCTCTTTCCTGCAACGATAGCACCTTGATGTTTACTTTCACGTACACAAACATGCAAGACACAAATAATCAGTTTAAATATTTCTTAAATTTTATGCCTTTAGTGCTTAAATACTTATTAAACTACATCCCCACTGATAAGAAAAACTAACTTTAGCTCCGAACTGAAAATGAACTTTAGATTCGGTTTTCTTACAGTTTATAATGATTTTTGAATTACTGGCTATTTTCTAGTTGCTGTTAATTTATCGTGAATATTCGAATCATCGAAATATAAATGTCACATCAATAAAAATAATTGTACAATATTCAAGTCTTGCATTCCTTTTTTCATTTCCGCATTGATTATTTCGTTATAGCTACCATTGATTTTTTTTAATCAATGGAATGTTTTTGTCAGTATGTTACAAAATACCTTATAATTTGGACGATTAGTGAATATGCCAGGGACACAATTAAAGACCTTCAACTGGTCATAGTCCATAAACTATAAGTATAAATATTTGGTAAGTTCATAATATTGCTATAACAGCTATTTCCCGATTACGAGTAATTTGGTTAGTAGAAAATTTACAAAGGTTTGTTTACCTTTTTTTAGTGAGGCTGTGGTACGGCCGTTCGAGCTGGTCTCCAACGCCCCCTGGCGGTGCCGGAGCACTACGCAACGACGATAGCGAGAAGCTGCTCTTCATTGCCGAATGTTCGAAACCTGAAAAATAATAAACGTATTTTTCAAAACATTTAAAATTTAATAAATAATAATAACAATAAATAAATAACACCACACACTCATAGCCCCATACTAGGATACCCCGTGTTGTGGGTGCCATGGACAACACAGAAAGACAATTACACACACACCCAGACCGAGAACAGATATTTAAACTCATCTTTCAAATTTCCGCCTCGCTTGGAATCAAACCCGGGACCCTTCGAACGGCGGTTCAGCGTTCAATTCAACTTATTTGTTGATAACATGTACGGGTTTATTTAATTTCTTCGCAATTATTTCCACTCTGTCATTCTGCTGACATATAAAGATTAATAAATTACATATTGTTGTTATATGATATTCATTGATTGATCAACGTCATCCTATTTGTTGAAGACTTTGAAGAATCGTAAAACCGTTCATTATTCAGATTCTAACACTATTGCAGCTAAGCAATTACGGCACAGAAGTTGTGAAAAAAGTTGCAAGTTTTTTTTTACTAAATAATACTAGCAGAAAGTAATTAATCAACATCCAAAGAGGATACTTACTCGTAGACATGATGACTTGATTCTTCGGGTACTTCTAATACAATCAATTTACTGTTAAATCAACATTAGCGTGTCCCGTAAGCCTTTGTACTGTCTCTTCTCTTTGTACTTATTCAACCGTTCGATTATCTTCGTTACTCCCTTAGTTTTAAAGTCTAAATTGCTTCGTGTTTAAAAGAACTACAGCGACTAGATTCGTTAATATTAAAGTTATAGTTTTAATAAATATAAAGGTGTATCAATCATGTAATCTTGATATAAGACTCATGAATATGAAGCGTGTTTTGGGTGTTTTGGTGAAACGGTCGGTGGTCACATTTTGGGTCTTGGGTGTCCCTTTTTCCTTCCTCGTCGTGTTTTCTGCGCTCTCCCGGGCCGGTCCTGGAAACAAAGAAATGTATAGGTCAATACTTGAACCGTAAAAGAATCGATTTTATTTTAATAAGTCCTTAAACAATATTACAGCTTGTATAGGCCGAGAGTTGTCCGTAAAGGTATAGGTATTTGTTTTACGCTAATATCAAACTTCAGGATAGATTCGTCTTGTAATCAGACTCATATAGATTTAAGGCAACATGTTGCCGTATAATTTACTTGGACCATTTTCCACTTTACCTATTATTCTTGTTTTATTTTTATAACAATAGACAAAAACCATAAAGATAACAAAAACTTTTCATAAATTAATAGATCTCATTATAGGATCTTCTTTCAATCACAATAGCATAAGACAGTCGATACACGCAAACCTTTTTTGGCTTTTTTAATGGAAACGAAAAAACTAGATGCATTTCTAATTAACAAAGGGGAGAAAGAAAGAAGGGATTGGCTCTTCAGTCTCCACAAGAAACATGACTGTATGTATAACGACTGACACATAATTATTATGTTTTCTACTCACTACAGGACGAATATAAAAAGACAAGTCAAGACATATATAGGCATCTCAGTCTATCATTGTTAACTGTAAGCTCCCGCTCGAATGAAAATAATAGAAGTTTAAACAGGCGTTATATTGCAGAATAGGCTTCTAATATCCCAGTTTCAGATCAATTATTATTCATATTAAAGTGTTAAGCGTTTTCTCCCATACAAACATGTATTATTTAATAGTTTCGAAATCTCTCTCCGGACATGGCGCACCGTAATTGTCATAAACACGTGAAGATCTCTGATATTTATTGCCATATCAAGTTTAGTCACGAATCACGATACCGCATTTGGTATGGAAATTGTACCATTAACGATGGCATTTGCGAACTTCCTATCTCTTCGCTTTCGGACGGTTTTTGTGACAATGTTGCATATCTGTTTAATTTAATACCTTTTTGCCGACCTTCCGGCCTGGTTGGTAGTGATCTGCGATATTAGGGATCCGAGTTTGATCCCTGACCTATCAGATAGCAGATAAATTATTGTTCTCGAGTCGAGCTGGCTTTTGGCGTTAGATTGTGTGTGTATCCATGTCACTCGCGAAACAAGAGAATCCTATGAAACTGCAATGGTGTAAATATTTAATTTATAGTTATCACAATCACCATTGCATCATCGGTTAGAATAAAAAAATCCATCGAATAAAAAAGCGTATGTATGTTTACGAACAGCGCATATGAGTAACAATCTCACATCGAACGCGCTTTTCGCTTTCACCGAAACAAGAATCAATTGTTTTCTCCGAAGGGCGCGACTGTAATGGAAAGCCAACGATGTAGCGTAATATACTTTTATAGTTTCACACCAATTTGTCGTTTTACAAGACAAATCGTCGAGACACGACACGACCACCGCGGCCGGAGGGTAGTCGACGATAATACGAACAGAACAGTTGGTCAAGATATTATCATATTTGTCTATGTCGTTAATAAAACATAACGTTGTTTACAATAGGCAATAAAGCCCCTCAAGGCGGTGAAATCCGGCTCCGATTTCTTTGCCATAAACGTGTGGTGTACTACAAGCAAAGTTTTAGCTTTCTAGGTCAAAGAGAAACTGGAGGGCTCGGAAAGATAGACGTACTGACATATGTCGAATAACACAACGTTTCGGTTACATTTCAGTGTCAAAAATACAAAGATTCGCAAAGGCAACCCATAAACTGAAATCAATTCCACAAAAATTCAAATATTCCAGAATGTTCCAAATGGATGAATCATTACCTGAATACGAGGTTGTCACCACTTAGCTCGTGATAGATACATATAATAAAGAATGCCTAATAGGAAATATCTGCCGAACTAATGAAAAAGTAAAGAATTAATTGAATGAAAAACACAACTCATAACAGCTTAAATTAAATATAACTATAATACATATATTCCAGTTGTATGTATTCCTTATGATGTCTATATTTCACATTTAGTTTTTCATTCTGTATTGTACTGTCTTCTTGAATGCTGATTATAGGTAATAAGTCCACAATAACATAAAATGTTGAAAATTAATAAAAAATAAACACAAATCAACTTAATAATCTGAAATTAAATAGTAATCGATTTATAGCAACAATAACTTCGTATTACAGTTCAATATTTTAAACAAACGCTCTTGCGACTTAGAATGTTAGAAATACTTCTACAACAAGAACAACGCTTCTGGCCAGTTTACTCCTTAAACGTATCGCCAGTATCTGCAGTATCGTAGGAATTTAGTAGGCAAGCTTCAATAAATAACGACAATTTGCACTGCGCAAGCGACAGAAAATCGATCCTATTCAATAGATCGATCGCTTACCGATTATGAATCGTTACGGGCCAGATAAATTGCCGTGCGATCAACCATAATAATAAATTAGAGTTGTTATATTCTCACTTCAGAACCAGGACGTAGAACGAGAGATGGCATCCGACGACTTCGATGTACCGGTAGTGGCATATCTAATAATAACTGAGAGTAAAAAATAATAGAAGAAAAAGTTCAACGAAGATGACTCGAAAGAAAGGTACCAACGAACGCTTAGCTATTACTAGCTAACGTTGATTGATGACAAGAAGTAACGATAATACCTCTTTTATGAACCTAAAATATTATTTAGTTTGGAGTACAAATTTAAGTTATGTGTATATTATTACTACCAATGGTAAAAATCAGTTTAAATGCCAAATGTTCTGTAAAACCGCCAACTGGTAACCTTACCACATACATGAGTGCCGGGATCGATTCCCAGTCGAATATAACAATTACAACACATAAATATTTGGTTTCGTGTTTGTCTGTTTCATTTCGTATTAAACATAAAATATGGAAGACGTGAAATCCTAATGCTAAGATGTAATCGTAAGAAAATGTATAAAAAGCGAGCAATTCTACAATTGCTCTACAGTCAACATATAGTTCTGATAAAACGATAATTACGAACTTTCATTATACCAATTTCTGTGAAATCTAAAGCTTATCAAAAAGAAGAATGATAATACAAATATACGATCACATAATGCGATCAGTACTCTTAAACAATTATTTTAATTTTTTATCTTTAATGCAAAAAAAAAACTATAAGTCACACACAAAAACTTAAAAGCTCATCAGATACGTAATAGATATCGGTAGACTATTGATCTTACAGAATTGCCTGCGGATACATAATTCATATAATAACGACTCCATTATTATTAAAAATCAAAATGAATTACATAATTCACGTACTTTCGCACTCAAGTTATACATCACAGATTTGGTTAACCGCCGCTAATGTTAAGATTACCTAGACAACGGCACTCTAGTTCAATTTTGTTTATGCACGATCACATTCAGAGTTGATCCGTATTACGGAAAGCATGTTTCGCGTTTAGCAATCGTTTACTTTCTAATAACCCACGGATCGCTTCGAGTGGATCAAATTGACCCCACGAGATATTATACGACACAATAATGTCTACTGTAACGGTAACTGCACTTCAAATTTATGGTTAAGATAATGGTAGAACAGCATAGTGTGGCAAGACACTGTCAACCGACATTAACCAGAGTAATACCATCGCGATGGTAATGAAACGTGATATTGCTACTTGTAAATGCAAATTATATTGAAATTGCAGTAAAATATGTGATTACGCAATAAGTTGTATTGAATTACGACAAAGTTTAATCATAGACGGTTACATTTAACCCTAAAGGTATCTGAAGAATAATAGTTCGTAGGAATTAGAGTTGATCAACTTTTTAAAAATTGCAAAGAAAATTACATTAAAACAAATTTATTACAAAATAGATAGTACAAGAGATGAAGAATAAAGACGTAAACAAATAACAATTCGAGGTGATAAATGACTTATTGGATTCGTAGCGCACAAAGAAAGTAAATTACATCCCACAACATCTACCGCGATTGCCGTGCGAAATCATAAGACAAACAATACAAAGAACATCAGTGCCGAAACTTTCGCCGAACAAAACAAGTGAATAACGAAATAATTGCTTTGAAAATTAATTTGAAATTTAGGTTTCATATCCCGCTATCAATCCAGCTTACAATCACTGTTGGGATGTTGTTACAATGATTGTAAATTTCGCATTATAATAAATATGTACAATGGTTCCATCTCAAATTGTTTTGAATTTCAAAAAATTTCTTAAAATTCTACACTTCTTGCCTTTACAATAGAGTATCGATTACAATGGAATCCTCATATCGCAGCCTTGACAGCGAAATGATGCTTAGCTGTTGAAAGTAATGCTCTTAACTGACGTAAAAACAGTGAGAATACAATACGCAAGTTAAAATATTAATATCTAAAAAATTTCTTTGATTTGATGAAAAATAACAATTTCAAGAAAACTGGTAGTCAGTTCATTGGTAGATGTGCCCAAACTTTTACTAAAATTCCGTTATAAATAATAATGAAAAGATATGTAATTAAGTTAAATTGAATTGAACTGAATAATGCGGTTTAATTAACTTAAACTGAAAATTTGAACGAAAAGGATTTTTGTGATTATTAAAAATTAGATAATTAAAAATTATTGTTAAAACCAACTTTGAATTTCATTACATTTCAATACATATACCAAGCCGATAACGAACACGTAGTAGTAGCAACGGATAACCATAAATAACATTGTAAAGATATATGTTGCGGAAAATAGCAAATATTAGTTTGTTAATGAAAAATTGAGTGCAGGCATCAATCATTCTCACCTACTAACACGGGGCCAGTCGACCTAAAATAACATCGCCATACAACTTTTTATGTCTTGATCTAGATGATAAAGCATATTATACTCAATAAAAAAAGTCATTAACTTTTGGTCAATCTTGCAGTTGAATATAAATTACAAACATGTCTGTCCAATATCTGCATATTTGCTTTTTATATTAATATTGTGGTAAAGATTCAAATTAACACAGTTAAAATGTCAATTGCAGAGATGTCGATTCCGAAGTCGCTTAGAAATTTAACAACTTATCGCATTAACGTATTATTTTATCGACCGCTGTATATTTTGATATTTACAACATGTAATAGTGATAACATTAGGCTAAAGCATAGCTATTGACCGGATAACAATACATCTGCGAAGACAATTCAAAAACTTTTACAGGTGGTGAATTATCTACCCCATTTACTATTTTATATTCGTAGATGTAAACGTAATGTCTGTAGTATGTCTCGGTTGGTCATCATGGACGTGTCGCTTACTTAAAGACTGGTTAGATCAGACAAACGACAAACGAGATATCTTAGACTACACGACAATTGCTACGCGAAACTGCAACATCCTGCCTCGTTTGTAATCGGTTGACAACTACTCGACTCGACTCGTGTTAGCATCAGATTCGATAACTCTGGCATATTTTCGAGGAAGCTAAACGTGTTTACTGGCATCTTATATTTAGACAAGCGAATTGGGCAAATTTTATCCTGCAAAAAAATTTATAATGTCCATTAGAATGCATAGGATTATGAAAATAAACCATAGAACACATTCTATAGAATCAAATTGTAAATAAATATAATTATAATTTTTAAATCCACTTAAAGACACAAAAAAAAACATTTAAGTTGGATTATCAACTTGACTACAAAATCACTGTTACATTGATAATAAGGTTTGTTTTCTAACTATGCACTTTACTACTAGAATCAATTTTGAGCATTTGTGGAAATAAAGATTTGTTTATCTACGCATCGTGAGTTAGATTACGCCTTAAAATTGAAAGGAATCCCTGAGAAATAATTAAATTAATACCTGTTGTGTGATTATAGAGCTTCTTCGTAGAATTGAAGAAGGTGATAAGGATTGGCTTAATACAAAAACCTTTCATTCTCTTATGTTGTAAGTAGAATAGAAGAGAAGTAGATCTTATTTTATAATATATTGATTCACCTATAAAATTATATGCATAGGTATAATGTTCTTAAGTTATATATAAATAAAATTATGAAATTTAATGCTTTACCTTATGCAATCAACAAGGGGATAGCCCTTACATAAAACGTGACATATTTTTATCGGTATTCGTATTAGAACATCTGTGGATTAATAATATATCAAAAAATTACATGAATTACACGGATGTAATGAATCCAATCCAAAATATAATCTTAGCATCTTGGATAGCTATCTGGAAACAGCATGTAATAATTGTAAAACCTCATCACAAATAAATGACCCTGCTCATATATGTCGTGCACTTAAAGCAAATTAAAACATCACGAATCAAATTATATACATTACTACTATATAACGTAACAGTAGAAATTGAAGTATTTCACGAAGAGGGTAATAATATTGTATCAAAAGGTTCTGCAACCTTATGTAACTCAATCATGGTGTTTGTAACAAGCAATTTGAGATTTAATAAACTGATGTCAAGAGAACATTCATCTTTTAGTGTAATTCATTGAAAGATAATCAATATAAAATCAATACACCATTACTGCCTCACGAACTATATTATTTAATCTTGAATACACTATTCACTACTGCATGCGAGATTTTGTAACAAGAGTTTTGCGTAACTTCCACCCATATTTCTGTACTAAAAACTATCTATAAAGTTTAAAAAAAAAGCTAATATGCTAAACGGATCTTACCCTGTTTGGTGAACTTCAGAAATAGTTTAGTATATTCAGTAACGTTATTGATTAACGAATAATACTGAGCATACTGAATGAATTAGTTCAAACCAAAGATGCTGTAAAGAAAGAATTAGATGCCAACAGGCTGTCAAAGGTTTTAAGATTATTCAAATATCTCGAGACGAAGATGCCATTATACAGGATACATTTATTTCCAATACTAAATTACACATGAAAATAATAAATAGTGAAAATATCGTATTCACAATTACCTAGACAATAGCACAAACAAGAGTAACAAGAGCAACCAGGCGCTTGAAGAAACTACTGAAATAATGTTTGGACAGGTAAAATACAAATTAACAAACGTACATTAACCAATCCAATAGTTACATTTAATAGAAAACCAATGTTTAACAATAATCACGTTGAGATCAGCAGGATATGACGGTAACACGAATTTTTCTATACAGTTGTGCTTGTGATGTGTTAAAGCTTATTACATTCAACTTCTTATAATTTTTTTTAAAATCTAAATCCCAATTTTAAAACAAATATTTATAACTTTTAAGACCTTTTACCAGAAACTTTTAAGTAACAAGCGAACGACGCTTCAGTAATGCAATAAATAACACTTCCTGTTTATGTATTTACACGAAAATTATAAATTACCACCTATAGGTTTATAAAAATATTTATAAATACATAGACTGCATCAAAAGTGATTATTATAGAATGTTTTCTTCCAAATCATCCTTTAATAATAATCAACACGGTCACGAAGCACTTGTAAAGCAAGACGAATCCTGTACGGATGGTACACACAAAAACGAAGTTTTTGTGGAAAGGAATGTAGGGAAAAATAATTGACTCTGTTTTGGTTTAAATTGCTTCGAAGATTACAAACTCTTGCCCTAATATCTTCGGAGAACAGTTCACCCGAATCACTTAAAATGGGTTTTAGGATGACAGGGTATTTATGTTGAAAATAAAAAACACGACGTAATGTAGGTTTAACAACTATCCAAATTTCATAGGGTTTTTAAGATAGAAGTAGAAATAAGATTCTATAAAAAGAAATATACTTAAATGTGATTCGCCAAGAAAAGTAGAGGAAATAAATACGCACACAGTTTAGTGATTTAAACGACATCTTTATCTAGAAATAAATAAGACCCGATACGTTTAGATTTCCTAAATAGTAATAACTACTAATTTTTAGGCGTATGAGAACCTATCATAAATACATAAAATATCATTATCAATTCCAAGACCGGTCATTGCGATATTTAAATAACCATTTCCTTTCCCTAAAACGTTAAGCAATCAATCATTGTTATGAATTTTAAAGTAGGCACGATAAATAATCATCCAATTATTCAATATGTAGCGTGTCTAAAGAGCAATGTGCTTTACATGGGTTAAAAGTTGAACCTCATCCAAACATAATTACAAATTACTTTCGCTTTCAGCCAATACATTATGACATAACGACATAGAGTGCTCGAAATAAGACGGCCATGCCTCTATTTGTCAAAGTCGTTCTCTTCTGAACAGATAAGATCTCATTCATATCAATGTATCGAAATTTTATTAGCCTATACAAGATTGGATTAAAAGATAATTTAACATACGGCGGTAGAAATTTCGGCTCAATGAAACGGGGTTGGTCTTACGAATTTGTAACAATAAGCAATTAGAACATACCATACGAAAAGAAATAAAGAATATTATCGTAGATACGGATTTTCAAAGTTAAAACATCCATTTATCCATCCGTCAGCCAGTGAAGTTAATAAAACCCTTTTACAAATTGGCTTTAAAAAGAAGTATCTAAATATGCATAAATCATTCTTTAATTTCACGGCTAAAATAAAAAAAATACCCACAATTTAAAAGGCGAATCTCTAAATGATTATTCTTAATGATTTTTAATGAAAATAACTAAAAGCGTCAAAAATAAATAAAGTATAATTATAAGATTGGTTTTGTACAAATAAAGAAAAGTTATGAGTATTTTGATAATGTAAGATTTAATTTTATTGACCGAGTAGAAAGTAAATAGGTATTCAATTCACAAAAAACACTTCAAAGTCATAACAATTACTTAATACGGAATTGTTATAAAATATCACATACATATTTAATATTTTTTTGGTTAGAACTATATAGTAGAATTGATTTAATCGATTTTGCAAAATTGCATAACCCTAACAATGAATAAATTTTTCCAAATATCTAGTTCGAATGGACGAACGTTTTAACATTCCATTTACCGATAAGACTAATATAATATGTATATGCAAAAATGACGTTTAAAATAAATATCAATCTTAAATGAGAAAATGGCAGGTGATTGCAACACCTAATTTTTAATAATAAATACTCATGCGCAATAAAATAGAGCACTGCGATCTATATAAGCTCCGTCTTAATACAAAGAGGCTTCTATTATGCGAAATACTTGGCTTGAAAAACGTTTATGTGAGTATAAAAATGAGCTTTAGTACAGAAAACGAAAAACTGAAAAATTTATATGTGCCTTCAGGTGATAGAATATCTCGATGAAGATAAATACTAATGCAAACAAGGTTCTAATAATATCTATAATAGATTTAACGTAATAACATCGTATTAAGGAAACTTTGGACGCATCAGCAAATCGTCGATCGATATTAAAGACCTCATTTTATTTTACTTTCCTCTTACTCGTTATTAACTCATAATTCTAAAAAAAGAATATTAAGTAGTCTTAAATCATTACATACCGCAAGCTATTTATGAATAACAAGAGAAGTTGTAACATGAAAACGATTAATCAAACAACACACTACAGATATTTTAAATGAAAATGCATTTAAATGGCTAGTCCAATGCAACGATCCAACATCTAATTACGGGCTTTCCCACTGTTAGCCTTGTCATCTTACAATGTTCGTGAGCAGACTATTGATTTGCATAACTGCCTCCCTACACCCAAGGGCCCAGTTCAATTGAAACTCTCTTTACAACTGATTTCACTTTCTATCCACATTGTCAAAACACGAAACTCGAATGTTTACGAGAAATAATATTTGTTCAATAAACATCGCACCGAGAATGGCTTTAAGCGTCATACAAAGCCACCTAACCGTTCCATTCAACAAAAAGTTTACGATTATCTAATATAACATCCCATCGAGTTTTGTATCTTAACATCTTGTAATAAAGACGAATATCGACTTGAAAACTTTTTTTCTTGTTAATTGTTTGATCTTAGTAAGCGATGTTTACTTTCGTTGAACAATGTGCGACGTGGTAGGTAGAAGGCGAATGGACAATAGAAAAATATCATTTGTTTAATGAATGGGTTAAAAATTTGATGACATTTAGTCTTGTACCTAAACGACTAAAACTACAAGCAATAAATATGCAGCACCTCAATTCTAAATTTGAGCCTAATTCTAAGATAGAATTGCCAGATATGTAGGTATATTAAACAAGCTTAATAAATGAAGCTACTAGTGATAAATTACATCTAATTTAATAAAAACAAATAAATTAAAAAAAAGTATTGCAACAAATTAAAAACAGCTCGTATTCAGCATATATAAAAATATATGAATTGTCACTTGGTTTAGTGGTTTGAAAATGACCTACGGTCGCATGCAAAGGTTTCTGTCTTACATAATTATGATTTATTGCAGGTTTCAGATAAAAAGAATTGAGTTTTTAGTACCATGCATTAACACAACAATTGTATTTGTGCCCTTGGCCTCATATAAGACATCTGAGAAGTCTTTTGACACATCAATCAAATAATTCTTTTGTTCTTCGATGAGCAGGCGCAGGTGGATGATCAATTAATTATCTATCAAATTGTTAACATTATAAGATTCTAATGCAAAATTATGACTACTGTAAATTTTTGTGTAAAATGTTCATGTACAATAAGTACTTCTTTTTATGACACAATGTAGCGACAATGATGATGATATGAATTCTATAGATTTAAAGTTAAATCGTATCGTTTTAAATTTATCTTAGGCAACCCATAATAATGAAATCCAAAGAAAATAAGCAGCTGAGTTCCAATAGCTGCAGCTGCAGGTTTTTATGAAAAACTAAATGATAAAAGACAGTTTAAGAGAGAAATAATAAACAGTGATATAATGACATTCCCGTATTTAAACAAAAGCAAAACTAACTAAACGTTCGCTAGAAATACTCTATAAACACATAAATTACTTTGATTTTTACAGCTATGAAAATTGTGTACCATACCACATGACCATTAATATCTTGCTATCTATTGTATATTTACGTTTAAGTCCAAAAAGTGGAATATGCATGCGGACTTTTCGACCAAAAATACTTACAATATGAATGGCTAAATCTCATAATAATTATTTATGTAAATACATTTTATTACGAAGTATCCATAGAAATGGGAAATATGAAGCATTTTATATGATATATTTACTATTTTAATTATTCATCTACAACTATTTAAACATCTATAAATAAATAATTGAGAGCTACGAACATTACAATAATGTAATGTTTTATTACTTGGGTTATATCAAATAAAAAAAACTTTTTAATCTATCAAACGGTATAAATACAATTAAAGTACATACACTCAAATAAACAAGCTATTCTATACACATGACATGCGCAGCTTAAACGTGATACAAATGCAATATGTCATTTATTATTAAACATTTTATTATTCAATAATTAATATGCGTTGCTAGCCAAGACGAAGTTAATAAACGTGACTGATTTGTTAAAGGAATTATATAGACTGTACAAAAAGACAAACGTTTTAATATTTCTGAAAACAAATTGCTAAAATACAATTATCTTGTAATGTTCTCACGCTCTAACGGTACTGTAGGAGACGTAGACATCACAATTGCTGTATTGTTTACAATTACAGCTATTTCGGCGACTCGTCGCCAAATCGCGTGACGATTGCCGTAAAACACGCAACCAATGTCGAATTTAAATTAACCTGCAGCTATTAGAACCTTACAAATCTGTTTTATATGCAAATAAAAGCAATACTCGAAATGTGGGACCTGTTCTCCAAAAGCGAAGATCATAAATAATTATTTCCGTAGCTTTAAGTAATTTAGGCCTTAGTTACAGTTCATCTGTTACGGTACTCAGACCGTTCGTTCCACGATACAAATAACCTTATTCAGTAATGCGTGGTGATGACGCATCGGAACTTTATTAAGGAAGTGATTAGAATTTTCGTATTATAAATTTTCGTTGTATTAAAAATGCAACTAGCGTACTGTACGACTTTATATGGCACTAGTCGTTAACATTCACGAACATTAGGAAGTTAATGACGTTATTATTTGATTATCCTACCAATGACGTTAATAAAAATAACATTATTATTGTGTACAAAATAACATTAATACTGTTTTAAATGTACTGTATACGCGCACATAAATTATTAAATAAAAAATTAAAAAAAAATGTGTTCTTAGTATTTACCAAGAAATCCTTTAGAACACATTTATTTAATGAACATTAGTTCACGAACGATTACACTGGATTGTAAACAGAAAATGGTTTTTAAACACATTTTTGTAATCAAACTAAAATCAACGTATTACACAGAATTCATTGATGATTCTAAAATTTTAAACTGTTTCCTGCAGATGCTTACAATACCACGAACACTTAGTACGCTTGATCACGTAAAGACATGTCAGTTGCAACATAAAAGATTTGACGTCTTTATAATATATCCAATCTATACTGTCCAAGTGCTTGCATTAAGTAATTAAACATACATTTGAAAGAGTGACCAATCGCAAAGAACGAGCAACGACATTCTAACAACCTAACAACAAAATAGGTCGATTAGAGCATGAAGACGTTACAACGTATTGACTCGACAACAATCCTACTATTCAACATCGAATTAGATACGTGAACCGTGACGACACGGCCTTTTGATTACTAATAAAGTTTCATTATGGCATTGCATCTCAAGCGTTACAACAAATGCATCTCAAGCGTTGAGAACTAACACATCATCTTATCTTAACATTACGACCAAAACACTTTATCAGTTGATTAAACTTTCATTTCTATGGATGGTCGTACCTATAACATAATATATATAAGATTTCAATGCCTGTATCGCTTTCATT
This sequence comes from Carystus phorcus, assembly GCA_018248895.1. Classification (NCBI taxonomy): domain Eukaryota; kingdom Metazoa; phylum Arthropoda; class Insecta; order Lepidoptera; family Hesperiidae; genus Carystus; species Carystus phorcus. The sequence goes on from DWJN01001186.1 coordinate 18,566, forward strand.
TTGTAAAAAGATTGACAGAATACGTAATGACTTCCCCAAAACCACAATAATGAATCTAAAACTAGAAATAATCTAAACTAACCAAGTAAAAATAAATACAATCAAGAGATCGAAAATTTCACCAACATATCCGTTTCACTTTACGAAAAAAAGATACAGAATTCATTTGCAGCACCTTGTCACTAGAAATTAAAACATGATATCTACTTACATCAAAACACCTATTACCGTCACATTAACACATATGTATGTTTCAGGAGAGATCACAACCATGATTTATATGCGAAATATGATACTGATTAGTAAAGAATACTTTACTTTATTTCCACATTTAAAGAAAGAGACCATAAATACAATTTTCGATGCTTTCGCTACGTTATGTTGATCGTATTCAATAAGTAAAAGATTTTGCAAAAATGTAC
>DWJN01001187.1:0-18983 GCA_018248895.1 Carystus phorcus
AACCCCCCCCCCCCCCCGTTCCAGTGATTAGCTAGAACAAACAGACAGACAGACAGACAAAAATTGTAAAAAACAATATTTTGGCATATGTATCAATTTTGGAAGTATACGAGTAGCAGAGCAACTTCCAAAACTTGATAAGATTCTAATTACAATTATATTATTAATTAGATATTAGTCACTTCAAAGGCACTAGTCACTCAAAAGGAAAGAAAAATATCTGGGCCCCAAGCCCAAGGCCGAAATACCAGTAGTCACCAGGAGGCTACCTCAAACAAGAGTGGAGTTGCTAGCCAGGCAGGCTTCACGAAAGGACATATAAAGGACTTGACAATAATCGATCGCTCAGTCTCGACTTTGTTGTCGTTGAGTCTATTCAATTCGAGTCACTTGACTCATTTGATGATGAACATGATGCAAGTACGTTAAATTGAATCGGTTAATAGGTTCTAGCTAATAGGAGCTACAACGCAGCTTTAGCTTTTTAGTGCAGTTATCCATGTCTCGTATAAAAGGTTAAGATTTTAATAACCCCGCATTATGGGTAAAATGTAAGGGTATATAAGACGAAGGTTCAGTTCAACATCACAGTGACCTTATATCACTCACACTACGATATTCATAAAGCGAGCATCACGGGATTTTACTTCAATACAACTTACTTAAGTAAATACGTTTAAACAAAGCATCTTATAGGAATTACGACGTATAGATGTTAATGTGATTCAATCGAGTACCGCTTATTAATTAATCTTTAGATTAATATCTCCAATCACTGTTGGTCTTACTGATAAAATATTTTACACGGTGTGGACAAGTATGAGTACATAGCATAATAAAAATTGGACAAATAAAATTTTGTTTCACAGATATTGTGTATGGACGCATTAAAAGAGATTGCCCATCCAAAGTTACACAAGCCCTACGTACCCTAATACTCTTATTTTACGGTTATGTAAGTTAAATACATCAGCTGTGACTCGTCTGACAAATAACAAACGTTATAGAGAATTGTTTGATGGCTATTATTATTCAACTCTCTGTCACACACGTCTCTGTTCAAATACTGTAATTATTATGATATTTTTATATTCATATCAATTGTAATGTAGTTATATACATTTCTCGAATTATATTTACCTTCGTCTCATTGAAAACTGTGCTTAGAATACTACTTTTTAACTTCATATGATAAATTTCTCTTCGTGGCTAGCTACCTAATTAATATTAATCCGAAAAGCTCGTAAAATGTCCTTTTGTGTTTTGGCTGTAGTGTCACAGAGCAAGTTAACAAGCGGGTCTTTACTTTCGGTTAAGCCAATACTGAGTCGGCGACACCCGTACATGCTATTAATCTGTGGTTCGTGAAGACCACTCACTAGCCTTAAACATCTGTTTACTCCGAACCCGTATGCAGAGATTATGTATGTAACTAATTTTCAACATTTCGAACATTTTTGTGTCATCTTAAATTAAGTAGGCTTTCATCTCGCACATTCATATGACATTTTCCTGAGACATAGTTTTAGTCGTCGTCAGATTTGTGCGTATTTTTATCAGTAGATATCTGATAAATGGCGTGACCTATATTGAATGTAAACATGTTTGCTTCCTCTTGATATTACAATATCGATTTAGGTGCACGAGTACCTAATAGTCCATAATCCATATTGGGTTAAAATTTCGATATATGACACAAAATGTCACGATTGTTGAAGTTAAAACGGTTAACAAATTCTATATTTAGAGAATGATTTGCCGGTCAAAACCCGGGGGTACAGCAACATTTATTATACATATGTATATGTGAAGTAGCGATCTCATTATATTGGTCTTATTTATCTGGTCAACCTCCATGTTAATGCCGCTTCAAATTAGGTCATTTCATTTCACATCGTAATACGATCGCAATTCATTCCAAATCTACTTTACCCAGCCGTATACGTATTTACTTATTTATTAATTTGGTAATTCGATACTGCGTTTACTTATTAAAATTTTAATGCTGTAATGCTCTGGCGAGAAATGGATTACGTAAGAAATGTTACATGTAAATATGTTCCCGTATCTACGTGTAATTTTTGAATGATTTGTTGATAAATCAGATAAATCTGTCAACGCAGGAAGATTAAAAATCAAATTTGATTAATGTATTATATTTAATTAAGTATTGTTATTAAACACTTGTTAACGAGTGTTATACAATTAAGATTGTATTGTAAATTTATAACCTACGTGCTTTTAAGTTTTTCAGCCCTTAGTTGTTTCTCATTACTTTTAATTTAAAATAATACTTTTGATACGCAGAATAATATGTATTTTGAAGTCTTTTTTGGTAACATTTGAATAAAGCTAAATACTCTGTCTAAGATATTACTTACTTTTGTTTTATGACTCACTTCTACTAAGCTATCCATTGAAAATTCGATATTGTATCTTTGCATACACTTTTATAAATCGTAATTCCAGAAGATGACCTTAACCTAGGAGAGCTGTATAAATTATAATAATTATACAATCAGATCCCTTTTGTTAAATGAGAGTTGAATATTGAAACTACTCCATTCGTATGAATAGTCATTTCAATACACGTACATGAATCACTTGAAATAATAAAAAAATCTCATACAGCTCGTTACATTTGAGACGTTGAACTTGTGTAGAAATATTACGATACGCTCGTTTCAGTGCGGGTTGCTAGGTCAAAACTGAGTGTCCGAAGATCTCAAGTAGCCTGAAGGTCATTTCACAAGGTTACCCTGGTCTTGAATAATTATATAATTTCTGCTGGCGATACTGAAATAACACTCCGTGGGATATTACATTTCAAGTTATAATATATTATTATAACTATACGTTATTGTTTATTTATTTATTCATAACCGTAATGTATGTTAATGAATAACGGTCTAGGCTATAGTTGTTTCCAGTCGGAGGCAGCTTTACTGTTTTACAAGGCAGATTAATTCCGACGACTATAGAAACGTAGCTTCTACAGAAAGTCAGATGTAAAATGATATTATTTACGATTTTGTTATTTAAACCGGTACTTCGTTATATGAATGTTATATGTATCATGGTCATGGTGTATCGAAATATTGGTGTAAGTAACAAAAACCGTGGGTACCCGTTTGCATTTAAGATTTTCAGGATTCGTGATTAGTTAGAATAGAATAGAATATGTTTTATTCGCAAGAAGCATGGTTATACAAAAGATCCAATCATTGAAATATTCCTCCAAATTCCACATATGTAGTTGCAAATCAAACTTGTACATCGGTTGCAATTTTAAGAATCAGTTAAAAGGTGTATAACCCTTTTCGTTCTCGCCAATGTCACCCATTATTCTTCTTCTACTTCTTAAGGCTCCGTGTTAACAAAGGTTACAAATCATTAAGGTTTTTAATAATGATCGGGTGCTTTTTTACATATTTGACAGAGATTCTGAAGGCAGGATGTTCTTCTACTTGATATCTGGAGACTTAAGAAGGTCTCCGCCAACTCGAGCACAGCCATATAATAGTTGTAATATATATGTGCCACTGTCTGTTCATTTTGTGTTAAGGAGGTTTGATATTTTTTAATGTTATTTCTGTATTTCTAAGTTCTGTAGTTGTAAGTTCCTACGTCTATGGTGAGTTGGGAGCGTAAGACTATATATTTGAGTCCATCGAACTTCCCTTGCTCTTCATATTGTGTGAGATTAGTTTCCATATTTGTCGGCAATGTATCAGTGATGTCTTCGGTGTTCATTTTATTTTGTTTCCGTAAAAGTTAGGCAAAATTTTCAAGAACTCAGAATCAAAGAACGGTTGCTTGCGATTTGAATACATAATGATGCGTATAAACAAACGTATGTATGAATATTAAATGTAATTAAATTTATGGTTCAAGCACGTTTCGTACGTAATTTTCGTTGATATTGTTGCTGATGAGTTAAAGCCTCTTTACGTCACGTTTATTTTATGTGTTTTGTACGTTCACGAATAGTAGCCGTATCCAAAACAATTGCTATTCATTTGGATTTGGATTTTTTGTATTTAAATACACGGACCTTTCCTTTTACTTCCTTTTCTTTAAACTATTATGTATTGGTAATTACCAGATTAACATTCCTATATTATTCTCTAAGTTACCGCATTTTGACAGAAACATAGCTCATTTTATCCAATCTAGTTACAAGCAGGTAGGTACTTTGTTTCCCGTTAGAAGCGTAATTAAATTACAATGTCCAAAACTTTTTACTTCAGGGATTTATTATCGACATCCCGTAATGAAAACTGAAGACTTAAGAATTCTGTAATTTTGTTTCGGACGGTTTATAAAAAAAAGGTTTTCTTTAAGATTTCATCGATGTTTTTTATCCATATCGAAAATTCTTGTTAATTTTTTTTAGTTAAGATGTAGGTACATCGATGATTTATCTAATCGATCGATCGTATTTTGTTATATTTCTATGATTTATTTCATTTTTTTAGGATTAAATGTCACTTGAGGCGTACTTACAGACAGTTAGACAAATGACAGTATTTTCTTAAATGTTTAATTCTAAAGTTAAAGACAAATTGTTTATCTAATATGGTGTATATCTAAGTTGTTAAGTAAATATATGTTCACAAATTTAGATACAATAGGCGACAGTTTAACCTTGCTTTTGTTCTTTTCATCGTAGCACTCGCTTTTAATGAAACTCTCGACACGGCGCGAGTGCGCGACAGCGCCGTCTTTGAAAGTACTGCGGAACCGCGCAGACGGAAATAGTATACTTGTACTTCTAGATGCATTATAAATCGATTCCCGATGATGCGTTACTGGTGAACATCAAAGAATTAGCTACTGAAATAGTAATGAGTTTAAACGTATGTTTATTGCACCTTCGAGTCAGTATCGTGAATTCATTTTTATGGGCGCAACTTGGTAATATGTCTTTGCGTTCGTTGTATTTTGGCTGTCCTGTGTAGCGAAATGTAAACATTGCTTTTATTCATGTAATGTTTTTCACTTAAAAGAATGTTCTAGAAAATAAGTAAGATTGCCAGGCAAGCGTTACTAACGTTACTGTACCAAGCGCGTTTTCGGTTGGACCATTTATATCGCCTCTATAGGGGACTATTCCCAGTAGAGATCGACAAGAACTTCAGCTTCTAAAAATTTGTCCGAGCGCGTCACCTCTATCACCGGTGCAATTTGAATGTGCCCGGAGCATCCCAATCGGTGGGATTTGACTACAGAATTAATGTTTTTTTTTACATTGAATTTAGCCACATTTAAGACACATGATCATTATGGTGCTGCGCATAAGTCTAGCACTTGGTCATCCATACCATTTCAGCCTGATATAATGAAAGCTAATAATATAAACAGATTTCTCACCTCAAAGAGCGCCCATGTGTCTCGACACAACCCTGTTCATTTTTTCACATTTTATAGGAATAGACATTAAATGCTAACAATAACCTATAATAAAACGTGTTTTTAGCTGGAATACGTTTTCTCGAGTTATAACTTGTTGCTGTTGTTTCTTTTTGTTATAACTATATGTAATTTCGTGCAAATCAAATATGAAACCTGTTATAATAACTAGTCTTATATAACAAAATAATAAAACTAGTTTTGATAAAATAAGTCAATAACAACTATTTTGATTCTAGTCAAGTTTTATTCGATCATTTAAAATAATAATGTGTGACAAAGACATTATCTAAAACCAGGAAGAGTCGTAAATTTTGTATAATTGTAATACTTGTAACGTAGTAATACATGTAATAACCTAATAATCAAATATACTTATTTGCATTTTGGATGGTACCTAATAATAATGTTTGCAACATGTATGTATATGCGATTAAAGAACTTAAATGCTTCTATATTATGTGATTATGTTAATGAAACGTTAACACGCTTGCACCTCCTAATTAGGTTTTCTTCTTACATACACTCATTCATCTGTCACATAAATGTCTCCCCGGGCCGGTAATCGAACAAGAAATACCTCACTACTAATCACTCACTGCCACCTGAGATACGTGAAATTGCTTCGTATTAATAACACATGTGTGACTAATATTTTCAATAAATATTTTATTACACAATACAGTTGTTTTCAATCCCAATCGACTCTTTATACATTTTAATTGAATAATTTTGCTAGAACATGTTTGTTCTACCGAATGTTGAAAGGTAAAACTAAGTGCAGATAAAATGTACTATGCTACAATAACCTGCCACCGCTTCGTTTCAGGAAATGTATATCTTAATGTCTGCTCCCGAAATAATTACTACACATCCATTTATCAGGCGTAATAAAAACTTCATGTAATCAGTGAAATATTTTCATTTAAGGATTTAGATGTTATAGGTTTTTTTAATTATAAAAGTGTTCGTCTATTGGGATATATACATATAGTGTCTACTAATCTCCATAACCTCTATACTTATTCAAACTTCTTATTTCGGAGGTAAGATCCAAATATGGGGAATAAAAGTATCCTAAACTCAACATGTTAGCTGTTTTATTGAACATTGATCTCAGTGTGAAATAAAATAAAATTAATTTCGCAAATTAATATTTCGTATCGTTAACAGTAAAATCTAATTATAACACTAGTTTTCAATACTGAAAACAAGTTCTAGTTAGAATCAAATTTTCACCACCTGTGATTATTTTTCAGTATCTGCCGGACTTGCTACTTTTTTATAAATGATAACTTCATAATGAGTTAAAATTATGAGTTTTCAAAATCATCTCGAAATCGCAGCAAACGTTTGAATTTGCAATGTGATTTCAAAAATAGACTATGTTGTGAATAAATTAGGATTTATGTGGAGCGGCTTGGTAGACGGCAAACGTCAGTCAGTCGTATCGTTGCCGTAAAATAGATATTACAGAAGGCGAGCCCCATACTTTGAGTTACAGCGCAGTCATGCACGCACAGTGCACTCATAAAAACTAACACTGAAATAAAAGTGTGTTTCTTTGACTTTTATTTCTGGTCTTGTTGGAAGTTACCGAAACGTTAAATGTTGCTACAAGCTTTAGATTAGCTGCTTCTGAATTCGCATTGCAAATACCGAATGTTCTGTAACGAAGCAGTAAAGTTATATACACATGTATATGATACAGATTAGGAGACGTGAAAATTTTTGGCATTCAGTATACAAAATCCAAACGTATTAATTTAATAATATTTATTGTGTATATATAATTAACTATATTATTTTTTACTGACAGCATCCTTAATATCGCCAGTGGGATATGTATCACAAAGGGTTTTAAATTAACTCGATGGAGAGTTGAAGAGAGTTTATGGTAATGTCATAAAGTACAAAGTCCTGTTCGATAAACTGTTGTTTGGGTATTGTGTCATAAAATCTTTTCCTTCTAATATCCAAAAGATAGCATAGAATACTCTTTACCTATTGTACACACATGGTAATAAACTTACATTACTGCATTACTTAATATTTGTGACTACAAAAGGTATTCTTGTCGTGATAGAGAAATTTCTTCCAGGCAACCTTTGAGTAGAGGACAACTGTCGCTACAGAGACGGAAAAAGGTAGGGTGCGCAAATGGAGAATTAAATAACATGACATAAACTATAACTAAATGAAATAAGTAACTGAATTTATGACAGATAAGCCAATTATTAATATCAAACGTCATTTGTTGCCCTGTGAACTTAACTGTCCTCCGCAGTTTAACACAACACGATCCACAAATCTGAGTTATATCAGTGTATATAACATAAGTAACAGTACAATTATAAAATGTGCACTGTCTAACATCAATCAAATCATTACGAACCTTCTGTACATATTTATTTTTGCTATAACCTACATACAAAGTTTTGGCGAGGTTACAAAGTTGTTTTTATTTACGTAAATGAGAGTTAGGTATCAGTTCTAAATAACATCCGCCATAAACATTTTACACTAATCTTAGACGAATGTTCTTTGATCTTGATCCTCCACAAATTTACTTTGTAAGTAATTTTATTGATACAAAACTCAGTTTTAAGTCTTTGCCTAATTTGCTGAGATATAATTAAACAAGCAACAGTTTCTTAGTTGCTTTAGTTTTATAAGGCGCGACAATAGGTTCTTTTTTGCAGATAATTTAATGTGTGAATGAGAATGGCTGTGTCGAGATAAATAGCCTTTGTTTTTAACGTGAAATGCTTGTGTCAACGAGACACTGTTAATGCAATGGAATAAAATGAAGTCGAGAAATTAATTGTATAATAAAAATTTAATTCAAGAAAGACACTGAATGACAAAAATTTTTAAATCAATTTGAAGTCTTCTTTATCTATAGCAATCTTAAACGAATGTTAATCATAGCCATTTTTAGTTTTTATACGTTGGTCCACTTCTCGCCAATGGTCCTGTATAATTTTACATAGGCTGATATTCATATGTCTACGGAGTCGCCGCCGGGAGAATGTGGGCGGTATCATCACTCGATATGTCCATAATATGGTACAAACGGCAACAGCCGTACCGACGGTCGTGCCGTCGTTTACTGCAAAGGGTTTGCTGTCGAACCTTTGGGGCGCTTCCGATACCGTCTCATACGAGCAACACCGGAGATTGGGTTAGCTATGTGTGGCCTATAGGCTCCTCTTTTCACGATTTTCGGCTTCTGCACATACCGAGACATTTTAGAACTTCAATATGTTTACTTTACGTTTTTACTTGTCCAAATAACACTGTTGTACGTAAATATGTCGATAAAACTTAACCCTCCGTATACACAAAAGCGCTTATTATAACACTGTAACATGTATGTCGTAAGCTTCATTAAATAGGTACTAAGAACGTTTCGTCATTTTCTGGCCAATCTAGGTTATATCGCCAAACTTATTAAAGGTACACGTTACTAATAACAGTGAACTAAGTCTCCACAACTAATAGAACTTAGGAAATTGGGAAACCAGGGTGTCGTATGTCGTAAGAGGCGATGGAAGCCAACCCGCTACGTGGTAGGGCTTCGTGTAGCGATTATATTATCAATATTTAAATTGAGTGATTAACATTATTCCCTGGTAATAATATATTTCTGTGAAGCGTGCCATATAAAAATAAATAATAATAATATATTCCATAAAATCAAATTTAATTAAATGACAAATTAAAATTTTATGACAGAAAAATAATGGTGGTAAAATTTGTTACCACAACAACGAGGACCCGCGTGGCGTAATGGTAACCACGCTGAACCGCCATTCGAAGGGTTCGATTCTCAGTGAGGCCGAAATTTGAATGATGAATTTAAATTCATGTACTCGGTCTGGATGTAATGTGTAAGTAATTGTCTTTCTGTGTTGTCCGGGGCACCCACGACATGGGTGTGGTTCTATGAGTGTGTGGTTTTATTTGTTATTATTATTATGGCGTTTTTTATTATATTATTTTTAAGATAAAAGTGTATTGTTATTAGATTAATTTTTGAATTACATTAAAGGACATCCTTACGTTCAGTTTAAAATAAGAAAGTATATGACTCGATGCCCACACAGTTCCAGTAGAGATGGTACAACACGTATTCTCAATAATTTGGTTAAAGCCATATGTTTTAAGTCGGAGCAATTCGGGTCTATACACACTTATCTAAACACATTTTACGAGAGAACGTTCCTGCTGACCAAAAATTATTAATAGGTCGTACTTAAATGAAAGTCAAGAGTTGTTTTCCTGCTAGTATCGTCCCGAACAATATTAAGCATGGCCACAATAAAACAACTAAAAATATCACTCAAAGTACTTTGCGCTTCATAGCTAACATTATAATAAATATCATAATGAAGGTGTACTGAAAGTGTTATGAATGATGCTATTAATCAAGTAATTTAATCCCGAATTCATAGTCGCCCTCAGGTATAGCGACACGCGGGCGGTCGTGACAATAAAAAATACCTGTCCTTTTCATCGTGCTTATTACGTTCTTATACTCCCATTTGTATACATCTCTCCGATTAAGTCATGCATTTATCCCGTTTATGTTTAACATTTCAGTTGTCAGAAATAAAGATTGATTATCGTACATTCAACCAGCAAAATCAAGTTGAAATCCGCAAATCACCGGCTGGCACTAAGCCGAACCAGAAGCGAGCGGTTCTGTTAATTGAAAGAGCGTAGCGTGAAACGGAGACACTAAATTGTACTCGTATACTGAACATTGTATTTTTAAACTTTTCTTTAGTTACCAGGGAATTAAAGATCTTTAAGTAGCAGAAGCCACATAGCATTAACGCGTTGGAGGCCAGATAGACAGATTTAGGAATTTCACTTGTTATATTTATATTTATAGTTAAGGGCTCATAGCCTTTAACTAACTGCGGGTGGGATCGGTACGTGGTTAGCTGACCGCTAATGACATAAACTTTCTTGAGAGTTTTCGTGCTTCGAAGGGCATATTAAGCTGGCGGTACCGTTAATATTAGATGACGATCGTTAATCAACTCTGGAGTACTTCGGGCGGCATAAAAACTTTCAATACTTTGGTTTTTCTAACCTTATCTAAACCCTTCACCAATCCGCTTTAAAGCAACGTGGTGGTTTATGCCTTTAGCTCACCGCAAAATAATGAAGAGGGACCCGTTCCCTGTAGCGGGCCATTAATGGATCGACTACATCTATTTACCCTGTCAACGACCAAGTTTCCCCCAAGGGCAATTTACCTACTAGCAGAAGACAAAACGCGGTATAATACTTAATTCGAGTCAAACGCTCTTAATGATCGCTGTGGGTGTTCCAAATAGCTGCCGTCTGCGGTAAATACAAGCTAATTATGTCCTTAGTGAACGAAAGCAAAAACGACACGACTCAAAGTAACAGTAACACATGTAAAAAGAATATTTTTCGAGCTAATAGAAGTCTCTTCGTGTCTCTCTTCCGCAGATTTACGGCGCACTAAACCTCAAGCGTACTATTTTAGTAGGTTTTTCTTCGATGTATACTGGTGACGTTAAAACGTCTCCAATAAAACATTTCGATACGTAGCAAGTGACGCAATTCCACCGTATCTATTTTCGTCATTATGCTTCGCCTTGAGAAAAACGAAATACGTTCGTATATAGTCTATATTATACTTCTGTCTATTCTATAATAAAATTCAAAAGATTTTTGTTTCTGAGTATTGAATATTTTTTGTAAATACGGACACAGAAATAACGAAGTAGAGCAATTTTTTTTATTTACTGTATGTCACTTGGCAAGATTATGACATATTTCGGATTAAAGGTAGGAATAATTTCTTTCCTAAATAACATACAGATTTTGTTATGCAAGATAAAAGTTAGAAAGAATTTTTTTAAAACCCTTAGCGATTTATCTAAAATTTATAACAAACTTATCTAAATTTATAAAAAATAGTGTTTCATAGTTTTTTAATGTTTCGTAAGGAAAAGTGAAAAACTCAAACACAGTTAAATATCCTTAAGTGCTACCTGGTAATAGTGAATATTATGCAAATTTTTTAGCTCAATTACGTGAAGCAATCGATCACAAGAGACGTGGCAGGTTGGCGCGCGGTGTGCTGTTTTTGCAGGAGAACGCACCCGTTTACACTGCTCGCGTTACAAGGCAAGCACTGAAAGACACAGGCTTTTCAGAAATTATCTACCCACCCTATAATCCAGATCGGGCTTCAAATCACTATGTCCTTTTTACAAAATTAAAAAAGGAGGTACGGGGCCGGAGATATTCGGACGACAGTGAGATACAACGGCAGTTGAAGACCAAAGTAAAGAGTATATTTTCAATGGTTTAAGAGCCTTATATTCACGGTGTGAAAAGTGTATTTCACTGGAAGGTGATTATATTGAAAAATATAAATATTGACTTTTCTTTCTTTCAGTACTTTATGTTTTTCTCTACAGGAACTTATCAGCCGCACCTCGTTATTTCAAAATTTCTGTAAAATTTAGTGAACGTTTTAATTTCATAACCTTCTTTAAATCTCTTCTTTCTATACATTTCTCCTTTAATTTTAATAAATTAATGTATTCTATTTGATGGAAAACCAACTGCTTACGTGATATGGTGGCTTAAATATGAAATATATAAAATGGCTAATCCGATTCAGGTATTATACAATACGAACAGAAGTTTCGAAGCGAAGCGAGAGCGGGTTAGCTTAGTTAATAATACATTAACGTTAACTGACTGACAGAACTATACAGTAGACTTACAAGCAAGAAACTTTATCCAGGGGTGATTTGTATACTGTAGGCGAACAGTATGATAACATTTTTAAAGTTTATCTCCTAGAGACGTAACAGAGTAACCAATCAATGACTTTTGTTAGTGGAATTCCTAGTAAATATAGTCATTCTATGTAATACGCAATTATATTTTTGGAGTATTGAATTCAGATTAAAATAAGAAAATTAATGTTACAGATATATTGTGGATATTACATTACTCAGTGATATTCTCATCCATTCTTTATTCTTAAATAATCCCTATTCCTTAGTAAAATACACCTTAACTCTTATACGAATGTAAAATGAATTTACACTTAGTTGTATAAAAGAGATCAGTCTTAGCGATAAGAACGGCTAAAGTTATCTCTTACATCGATATCTTTTACATAATATGAAATTTTTTGGTGTAAAATAAAAATAATATCTTGTTTGTAATTGTATTACGTTATATTTGTAGGTCAATCGAGTAACATTAGAAAAATTTTGTTACAGTATGTAATTGTTTTTTCGACGCTTCATAACGTACGCTCTGAAAGTTATTAGTATAATAGTTATTCTTTAAGTATTATTGCTATAGTAAACAGTTTCTGTAGATAACTTATGTACTAAAATAGTTTTGGTGCATTTAGAGCGAGACGTAGGGAATGTTGGAAATAGGAATGAAGAAGCATAAAGTTCTTACGTAGGAAACAAAATGCCTCCCGTAGGAACAACTTATTTTTCGCTTTGCTGTTCGAATTACAAAATAGGGTAGATCATTGAGTTTATTAGGGTTGCTGAATCCTTTGGTAGAAATTTTCGTCAATAAAGATTATATAAAATAGAAATAAAGATGAAATGGACGTTTACATTAATTGATATTTATATTATCATTTTTGTGTATAATGTGTGATAGGTATACATACAATAGGTATATACATATACTAGTTCTAATGGAGGTGTTATATGAATTGAATGTCCCTGTTATCTTAATCTTAATATATATAAAGTACGTATTATGGTGTTTGTCGACGAGGGAGTCCGATGGACTTCAAAACTACTTAACCGATTTTAATAAAAATTTTGCACACTGTATGCAGTATGATCCAACTTAAAAAATAGGATAGCTTACATCTCAATTTATACTGGCAATATTATTTTATTGCAAATTATTTGTTTAATATCTTACAAAGACGAATCCCATAGGATACTAACAGATGGCGGTGTAATGTAATTAGTCTGCTAAATTGAGTATGTACACCTTAGTCACAGCAACGCGTGGCTGAGTCTGATAGTAGTTTATAAATAGGTACGCAATACTTAAATGATTATATCAAACTGGCTGTAACCGACGCGCGTTGCTACGCGTAATAAGAAAAAATAAAGAAAAATCAGTTTATACTCTTATGTCAACCGTATGTTTAATGGATCAGCAAAATATCAACATTTTCGGCTATAACTCATCAATTATGCGTCCGATCGATATAATTTTGGAATGAAAACTCTGAATGAATTCTGAACAAATTTGCTAAAGACTTTGATGCTATATATTCTACCATTTCAGAGTCTATAAAGGACATATGCCTGATACATTCATTTTTATATATTAACGTTTCTATTTTATTCTCCTATTTGTTATATACATATATGTTACGAATACCGTTTTAAAATTATTTATATACTTTGACTGAAACAAAATTATTAATTTAGTAATTAGTTAGCTTTTTAAACGTCCCTGATACTGTTTGTAGTTATGAACAAATAACCATTTAATGGAATTTCAATTTGCTTTAGCTCGGTAATGTCGGTTTTAATTAGTTGAGTGCCTGATGTTGCCAATTAAATTGATTTAATTTCTAATGATTAACTATTTATAGCGATAATAATATGGCAATAAATCTTGTACATTGTAACGCGGGTAATCAAAATAAACATAGTTGTAATACAGCAGATTTTATATATGTTACATACGAAGGTGTCATTATGTCACTAAGTATACTTATTATACGTTATTTTGTATAATACCAACTGACCCCGTAGTTGTTGAGATGGATCATGTTATAGTGATCTTTTTACACTGAATGTGTGTATGTGGTATGATAATCTTACAATTAACCAATGAGGATTTCTTTCGTTAGAAGATAGATGACCTGAATTTCAGTATCAACACGACTAATTCAACTATATTTGCGGTTGTAGACAGAAATAATTCCAAAGGCATACAGGATATTCAAACATTATTTTTTATAGACAGGCTTAGCGACAGAGATATTGAACGAAAAATAAACTACAACGCGTTATAGTTTTGCTCAAAGTCAAAAGTGCAAAAATCGTGCCGTCTGCGTTATTGCACAGTTTTGTACCATTCATTTTAATCTCGATAGAACTTGTGCTTTATTGCGAAGTTTTTACCTGCCTGACGAGATATTGCACTCAAAAAGAATCAGTCGTAAAAATATGCTTTTAACGCGTTTCGATTGAAATGCCGTGGAGATAGTTAATAAGTGGTCGTTTTTAGGCAATTTATCTAAGATCTGACATAAATGTGACCACTTAGATACTACTTTGTTGGCTCATTGGCCCGTTTGTCGACTACTGATAAACAAAAGCTGTTTAGTCACGGAAACACTGGTTGGAAAATGTCAAATGTAAATACAAGCAATGTAATCTCATTGTTATCGTCCCATATTATTATGGAGGTCGGAACAAATTAGCTTGGTATATTGCAATTTATTAAACCAACCGGCTGGTTACAAAGTGGGGAACATGCGACGGCTCTTTGAAAACTTCGTTACGAACTTTATCTTCGCTTCGCTACTTTCTAATGAAGTTTTACAGAAACGCAGGTTTCATCACGTCAAGGTTTTTTTGTCTTGATTCACAATCTTGCCAACTAGATTAACAAAATTGAATATGATTTCGGTTTTAGAATTATCTACACAGATAAGTGCTGATTACTATCTTTAGATGTTTTCATTCAAAAGCAGATACATGTTGTTTTATCGATGCTGTTATCAAATAACAACAAATACATGGTATATGGTTTTATGATAATTCGCAGAATGAGATGGCGATTGATTAAGAGGGTACTCGGCGTGTCAACGGTATACGATTCATAGAAACATGACATTGAAACGTGTCTCTTTTTTATTAGGTGTGTACAATAAAGTATACTGTATTGTGTTGTATTGTATTGTATTACATAAGTAGTCTATTACTATATCAAATAAGTGTAGTTAAAATCCGCCTTATTCTTCCCTAATAATATAGATCCCATTGTCTATATGTAGGTATTGAGTTGTATTAATGAAGGAAGGTAAAGCTTCCCATTAAGCTCTTTTTTCTTATATTTGCTTCACCTTCTTTTACGTAAACATTTTGATGAATGAGCAGACCTTTTTTGATTGATCTCTGTATTCTTATGATTTCAAGACTGAAGGTGTTTCGTTATCGCCAATAAATCCTAAACCTGAAAGATTCGTATGAACGGGTGTTATAATTTTATGATTTATGATGAGTTTACCTATTACGGTTTAATATATTTATCGTGCAGATTCTTTTTTACGAAAAACTTACATTTTGTATAAAAATAATTTTTGTTTTCGATTTACATATATAGAAGCATATTATTATTCTTTATAGATACATTGTTTTACGAAACGATTGCTAAAATAAAAGACAACTGTTTTCTGTGGTTACTATTAAAAGCCTGTAAAACTCATAAAATGGAGTATAAATTTTAACCAGGTTCCATAGCTTTTAATGATCGCAAAGGAGCGGCTACGAAGTAAAAGGTGGAGCTTTTATAAGTATCAAGTAACTTTAACGCTGTATCGATTTCCAACAAAGGTCAATTTATATAGGAGGTGGCTATAGCAGAAATATGCAAGCATTACACATTTTAAAACACAATAGCCTTTGAAAATAACGATCTTTCAAGTTGGTAGATTAACACAAAAGTTGAAGCGTTATTTTTGTAATTTCCAGTGTAAAAAATATTGCGTATTGGGAATATAGACTTTGATTCCATGCCAGATGACCTGGGTTTTGTAAGAAGAAACAGAAGCTCCGCTTGGTTTGCTTCGCGTAAGGATTATATTATCAATATATTATTATTAATGTTATTATTATCTTTCCTTGAATCTGGCCTAGCTAGCTACCATCCTCCTTGAGTCAGCCGCCAAACGATTCGTCGCGTTCCGTCTGAGAGCCTGAGAGAAAATGCTGTCATCGTTTAGAGGGTAACTCAGCAGTGAAGCCCATCGTGTTGTTAATGTTCATGAGTGACTGTGACCACTTATGTTCAGGCAGCTCGTCAGCTCGTTTGTCGGCTAGTTTCATAAAAAAAATAAACAGAATTGGTTTCGTGAATCATAGCTACTTAAGGAGTAATACCTACTTAAGAAAACGACGTGAGGAAACTCGCATACCAATTGGGTAATTGTCAAGTTTTTAAAACCAATTTAACATTATTTAGAAGAAGATAAAGAACCTATAAAAAGTAACTATTTTTAATACTGATATGTATTTGGTTCAAAAATTCAAATTATAAATTCTTTATTTTAATAACCCGCCAAAATGGTACTATGAGCAATATGGCGCCTTTTGTCTTTGGTGCCGTCACACGCAAGTAAATTACAAAATGAAGTCATATTGGCGGACTGATGTTTACTTGCGTGTGACGTCATCGTAAACCCGAAGCAGTCTGGACTGTTCTGTGTCACGTGACCGACGTCTAAGAATTTTTAATTATGGATTTTGGATAAACTAATAGCTATTTTCAAGAAATTTAACTGCAGAACGTTTTAATAATTTATATTGTGCAGAGATGTCCATAAAAACACTTTATTTTTAATACTGTAAAATTACCCAATTGCATGCATTGTGAGATCTAAGTCAAAGGTGTGAGATGTCTTCCAGACACACTATACTAGGGTGGAGTTTACTTTAACCTCTGAAACACTCAAACAAGTGTGTTTTAAGTTTCAAAATATATTGTAGCCGTGTACTTGCAATTCTTGCAATTTTCTTCATGCAATTCTTTGATAATTTTTGCGTATCTTTCATAGTGAATATAAGTAAGAAATTATATTATCCAAATAGTTCAGTAACACCAAATACCCGTTTGGGTTCCTTGCTTTTACTTTATTAGCTTATCTCATAGGCACGGATAAAATAAATAAAATATGTGATCGGTGAATCGGTAACGCTAAGAATAGCTTGGGTCCGTCATCTCTCAGACAGAATGGGATTTTATTTTAATCAAGAAAGAAAACTTTTTCTGTTAAGTTAAATATACTTTGGCCGTATTTGGTTATATTTTATTTATACAGACGCCAATCCCATTTCACATATAAGAGATGACAGACGCCAACCTCCCACGCTGGGTGGTTGGGTCTCGTCTAAGTATTATATAATCAATATTGTTTATAGAGGTACATTATGATTTATTTACGAAATTATACATGAAATAACCACCGCTCCCGCTTTTTTTAAAAAAGATATGGCTTAGTACAAAAAAGTTTACTCGACAAAAATTTATCTCGGAATTTTTAAATTGACATATTTTTTGTTCGTGAACACATTGTTTTAAAACAAACACTATAGATCATTTTAAGCTTACCACAATATGCACGTTAGTTAAAAGCGTATTCAATTTAGTATAACAGTTTTAGCGGGAATAACGCACAGACAGTTAAAAAATAATTATTACAAGTTCTATTTAGTTTCTCTCGAAAATAAGTTTTTCTCGGATATAATTAGTTTATTTACTTTTTGGAAATAACAAGAAATATACAATAATGAATCTAGAAACAATACAACATATTAAAGATTAATATGGAATATGATTTTATTATACAAATGGTCACACGGGGTAGTTAATAGCAAAGTTAATAGCAAAGGTTTATTATTATGCACAGACATAAATCAGTTACAGATTTATTATGGTGTTTGTATGTATTTATAAGTTAGCAAACATGGGAGGGGAGCGGTAATTACTAAGCATTATGCACTCCTAATTTATTTACTAGGTCACTAACGCCTTGTATGCCGTATATTGTTCTATAAAGGTGAAGTATAGATTTCCTAATTTTACAGTCATTTGTTTGAATTATAGCGCACGTGATTCGGTCTATTTTGGTGTTCCGATCCGATGTATTTGTCTAGGCATGTTGCCGCCCTAACACAAGATCGTAATGAAGTGTATTCTGTAAATTAGCTTTCTATAAGCTTCACGCATATCCAACATCGAACTCTCTTCATTGTACTAATATTTGTCTTTGAAATTAATGGTGTTAAGGAACATTAATGATTTTTTTTGTATGATTTTAAAAGAGAATGTAAGTGTAAACGGAGGTAAGATCTTCCAACTACTAATAGTTCTTTCTTCTTATTTATGGTACTTTAAGAAGCGGTGCCATTTCTTCTTTCATTGCCGTTAATGCGATGACACTCACTCGCCTGCTTACGATAATAAAATATAGGTACGAATGCATTGAGAACTTAAATATAAACGAATTAGTCAACCTCACAATCACACAGTTGTCTAAGAACTGACCCCGACCCCAACAACTATCGACCAATTTCAGTTACCTCCATACTCTGTAAGATTATGGAGCGTATATTGAATAGGCGTCTCATGGCATACCTAGAACAGAACGATCTCCTTAGCGACCGGCAGTACGGGTTCCACCGAAACCGGTCGACGGGAGACCTTCTAGCGTATGCCACGCACATTTCGGGTGAGGCCCTCGAGAAAAACGGGGAAGCGCTTGCTGTTTCTCTCGACGTCTC
>DWJN01001188.1:0-18975 GCA_018248895.1 Carystus phorcus
AGTGCCAACGGCAAGGAGTCAACAGTCAAGCTCTTCGGTCAAGTCTCCGTGAGCGCTCTCGGAAACTGTGCTTTGGTCCTCAATGTCAAGAATTTGGCTATTTCTGGGCCAGATGGCAAAGTAAGAAATAATATTTGAATTCTAATTTCCAAAATCGTTAACTTTATCTAGTAAGTCATCAGGTAAAAAATTCTACTTGCCAGTGCTGGAAATCGCCAAAAAATGGCTAAAATATCCATGTGCGGATTTCATTGGATGACTCTTCTGTTCTTCTCAGCTATTCAAATACAACAATAATTTCTATAAAACGCTGTTACAGCCTGTATTTCTTTATTTATTTTTTATTAGAGAGTCTAAATACGAATTTAAAGGTTAAAACAATGTGTTTTTATTACGCCATAAAAATTTTCGACCCTTATTATTACTTTTTTAATCTTATTTTATTGCCTAACTAGGTCAACAAGGAAACTTTTATTAAACCTTCGTCATCCTAGCATCGGTAGGTGTGGGCTTACATTAAAGAATCAGTCACGCGAAAAACCTTTCCCCATTTAAACTAAAGTGTAGATCTATAAAACAAACTTTTATTGGTGTTTTAATTACTCTTTGATTAAGTAAACGTAAGCAAGTACCACAAGTGTTATTAACCTCATATATTTTGTTATCAGAAATACCCATGCCCGAAAGGAATAGAGAAACCAGTCCAATTCAGTCTAGAGGATGGCCGCGTCGGTCCTCAAATCTGCGCTGAAGATGGCGACACACGTCGCTCTCTCAACATCAAGAGAGCTATCATCTCTCTGTTACAGACTGATAAAACGAGCTCCACAGAGGTATTATTTCGTATTATAGTTTAGTTTTTTTCACTTTTATCAACCTCTTGAAAGAACGTTTATAATATTTTTGTAAACATATGTATGTATGTATTTCCATGTAATCAAGAATTTTAACGAAAGAGTTAATATCAATCGCCTTTGCTCTTTTTTGTCTAGATTGATTTCTTTGGATCTTGCCCCACGGATGTATCGTCTTCTGAGGAAGGCAGCGAGGTCCTAATCCATAAATCCCGTGACCTCTCTCGTTGTGGTCATCGTGAACAGGGCAAGGGCGCATACTTAGCCGCTGTCTACAATCCTACAGCGGTAAGCATCAACTTATTTAGATTCATTTTTAAGGTCTAACTTGCAATATATTTTACCGTAAGAACAAAATTGAAAGCAATATGACTTGTGAGTTTTCCTCATTATCCATATAAATCACTGCTTTAATATGAGTAAAATTTTTAGGAGATCAAAAACACCCAGATTCTTCACTCGATGATGAATGTAGAAAGTAAAGCCAAAAGTGGTGTCCCTGAGAAGATAACCGCCACTGAAGAGTACTTGTATAGCCCATTCTCAGTTGGAGAAAATGGTGCTCGAGCTAAAGTTCTTACTAAAATCACTCTGTCTGGTACCAGCCAAGGCGGTGGAAGTGCAGGTAACTAAATTGCAGAAATATTAAAATTTCAAACGCTTCATCTTGATTCCATGTACCCAGGTGTTTTAACGTCATTGATTTATGATGACGCACAGAACGAAATTGGTTCATAATTGATTGGACGTAGCAAACTCATGACAATTTAAAATATGGAACAAATATTATTGACGTTATAAAGTTTGATATGATTACGTTATGTTTTTAAAATTCCTTTCGCATCCTATAGGTAACTGCGTTGAACCCCGTACCATTATCTTTGAAAATCCTCACGGTGTTGTTAATGATCAAAGTAATATCAAGAATGCCCTAAACGCGGTAAAAGAGACTGCCAAGACCGTGGCCACTGAAGCCAGCTCAAAATCTGCTAGCAGCTTCGCTCAACTTGTCAGGGTATGTATTTAAAAATATAAAATACAATTTCTAACAATAATCCAATAAAAATATAATGGCTTGATTTTGTATGAAACGTTTAGCAAACATTTAAATTTGTTGTTCACAGATTTTTCGCAGTACCAACAAAGATGATTTAATGAAAGTTTTTAATCAAGTAAAAGGCAACAACCTTGAAAAGTAAGTAATAACAGAAACTTTGAAAATTTCGCTTCAAGTTAGCAGCTGATACATAAAAATAACACAGCGATAAGAAGATAGGTAACTAATGTGATTTGTTCAAAGTGTGTTACGCAAATAAAAATACCAGACTCTTTGTTTACCAAAAGAAAAAAAATATATATTTATTATATTTAAACACGTTATCGGTTAAAACACGTTTATCGAGTACCTTTTTAAATATTTTAGTGAACTACCAGTTATCAACACGTTTACCTTTAAACTTATGTGCAATTGTATTCCTCAATCCAATCTTGTATTGAGTCAATCATTTTGTTCATCGTGTTTTGTTTCTCAGGCGTGTCTTCCTTGACGGTCTTTTCCGCACTGGGACTGGATACAGTATCGAAGCCTCTATTCAAATTTTGAAGAGCAAAGCACTAAACTCTATTGAGGAGACACTCGTCTACTTGTCATTTGCCAATGCGAGACATGTTAACAATGAAGCTATTAAGGCTGCTGCGGTAAGTTTAATACAACAGGATATAAATAAATCCAAAAAATAAAAATACACAAAGAATCTTAACAATTACGACGACGAAAGATAACGTGATTTAAGTTCACAAGGGCACGTGTATGTATGAGCGTTTGATTGTCTAAAATTTGCAATATAAATTTTTTGTAATTGTCATTTTGTCAAAATATTCCAAACTTAAATATCATGTGAACTAACACTCTGCCTTAAAACCTTCGTATTTTGCTTACATTATACATTTTTGTCATTTAAACTTATTTAAAATAGAGAGAGATTATTGGTGACACAAATCAATTAACGTAATTGCCGATGCAATCAACACAGATGACGACAGTATAAAATTTACGAATGAACTCTTTTATCTCATGACGTTCTGTGATCATAATTATATTTTGCGTAACGTGTGTGTTTTATTAAATTCATTCGAATTTCTTACATTTCCAGGGTATTTTAGACCTTCCAAATCTTCCCAAGGAGGTCTACTTAGGCGTCGGTGCTCTTGCTGGTACATACTGCCGCGAACATGATTGTCATGAGACCAAAAACGATGGAGTCATCGCTTTAAGCAAGAAATTCGCTGCTAAACTCCAGAATTGCAAACCAAAGACTAAGCCTGAAGAGGACAATGTAAGTTTAACACTGAATAAAGATTTAATAATCAAAAAGCTTAACTTAATTTAAGAAATGGTGATATTTGATTTACATTGATATATTCCACAATTTGATGTATTCCTTTACTCACTTTTCCTTTTTTTAACTCATTAGGAGATGAAATTTTTGAAAGTATTTTTATGCTCCCCCGCACTATAAAAACTGTAGCACCAAGTTTTACCTCTTCTAACTCAACTATTACTATTAATAGTCATAGTATTACTATTATTAATTAGCGCAATCAAAGTGCACTTTAGAAACCTGAATTCAAATTAAATGTAATTTTTTATAGGTAATTGCAGTACTGAAAGGTATACGCAACATTCGCCACCTGGAAGATAGCATCATCGACAAGCTCGTTCATTGTGCTGCCGATAACAATGTTAAGGCTAGAATCAGGGTTGCTGCCTTGGAAGCTTTCCAGGCTGACCCATGTTCTGCTAAGGTAAGCCTATAATATATTTGATACTTCTCTGAGCTCCTATTTAAATAATGACAGTTTTTAATGTGAAAAGATTAAAAAATATAGTCTCTTTAAAAACTTCTGTGTATGCTTAGAAAGGTTTGCAAAATTTAAAAATCAGCAAGTACAGTGTTTTAACACTTAGATAACTTTCAGGTAAAGAAAGCCGCTATAGATATAATGAAAAATGTTCAACAAGACTCCGAAATTAGAATCAAGGCATACTTGGCCGTCATAGACTGTCCTTGTGCTCACTCTGCCAATGAGATCAAAAACCTTATATCTCATGAACCAGTACACCAAGGTAATTTGAAACATTTTTATTTTTAATTTTATTTATGCACTTAAATCAATTTTTTTTATTTATTAAGTTACTTTATTAAGGACTGATAATTAAAATCCAAAATTCCTATTTGTATAAGTTACCAAAACGAAGTCGTGAAAAAAGCAGTTGTAATTGCTGTAACAATAATAAACATATTGTAAAAAGAAAGTTTTTTTACAGTCGGTCAGTTTATCACGTCATCCCTGCGTCATATCCGGTCGTCCAGCAATCCAGACAAACAACTGGCCCGACAACACTACGGCCTCATTGGTATCCCTAAAAAGTACAACATTGATGAAAGGTATCATTTGGCTTTATTCTTTATTACTTACACAGTAGTAAACAACCCAGGTGTATTTTGTGGACCATATTTCCTAAAACAAAACATCCTAAATTTGTTAAGTTTACTGACATACTATTACCCACTATTTCATGATTAACGATAAATGAACATAGTATGGAATTTAAAACAACTATTGCAAAACTAATTATTTAAGACGACCCTGTCAGTGGGAGGATAAGACAAAAGCTACACATGGCAATGCACTTTCAGAAAATACTCTACGTATCGTGAATTTTCATACAATGTGGACGCTCTCGGCGTAGGCGGCAACGTAGAACAAATGGTTATCTTCTCGCAAGACTCTTTCCTGCCAAGATCAGCTAGCTTGAACCTGACTGCTGAAGTATTCGGCCATAATATCAATGTTCTTGAGGTAAATCAATTTTCTTAAGGATTGCACATTTCAGTATACTTACACCTAAGGAAAAAAGAAAATATATAGAAAGCATAATAGTCAGCTAGCAGTCTTAATTTAAGACTCAACGTCAAATTTCCATATTTGAGATAAACAATTTATTTCATAAAAATTGTGATGTAAGCGTTATTAAATCAGTGTCTAATTATAGATTGGTGGACGTCAAGGTAACTTGGACAAAGTAATAGAGCACTTCTTAGGACCAAAGAGTTTCCTCCGTACTCAAAAACCTCAGGATATTTATGATGATCTCGTGCACCGAATGGAAGCGTCTGCACAGAAGGTGGAGAAGAGTGTTCGTGGACGTCGCTCAATCAAGAGTGAAGTCGATAACTTTGACAAACAAGTAAGTGGAAAATCTAACTTTAACAAAATTATGAAAAAACTTCGCTTAATATCGAAAATATTTTTAAGTAACTTTTTATTACGTAAGTCGGCATTAGTTCAATAATCCCTGCCTTGTGAACCGGCACAATTTCAGCACTTATCTAGGCTAACCTGGACAGTATAGCTTGATGATAAAGTATTTTGCTCGCCAAACAACTTCCTCTAGAAATCAACCGTAAACTGTTTTGAAACAAAATATTTATTTTCCAGATAAAAGGAAAAGTAGTCAACTATAACAATGAACTGGATTTGGACATCTACCTAAAGCTCTTCGGTACTGATGCGGTTTTCCTCTCCCTCGGAGACGACAAAGGCTTCAATGCTGATAACATCCTGGATCAATTCCTGAAGCTCTTAAACGAAGGCATGAATAAGGCCAAGAGGTTCCAGGTAAGCGCACTTCTTTCTCACGAATTATTTTATTTTCCGGGATAGATACTATGCTCTCGACGGTTATGGCTATTTTCCCGAATTCAAAAATAATATTCTGTGCATTTATAACAATTGCAATACAAATATGGAGTGTACCACAATTTATTTATTGATTGCAACAACTTTTGTTATTCGATGAAATAAAAACTTATAATATCTGATTAACTAAATCAGGAAAAACATCGTTTTAATCTCTGTATCGACCTATCAAAATAATTTAATGTATTTGTTCCATTTACAAGTTTATTATTAGTAAAGAGGTAAAAAACCTACCTACATTTTTATTGCAGCAAGAAGTCCGTGGTCATCTTCTATTTTTGGATGCTGAACTCGCTTATCCAACCTCAACTGGACTTCCTCTAAAACTGGACTTAGTGGGAGCAGCCACTGCCCGAGTTGAAGTTGCCACAAGCATCAATGTCAAAGAATGCCTCAAATCACCCGAGAACGCTAAAGTCGATATAAAACTTGTTCCTAGTTCAGATATCGAAATTACTGGAATCTTCTTCGTAGAAGCTGATGCTATTGCCGCCGGTTTGAAAGTTACCTCGAACTTACACTCTTCAACGGGTGGCCATCTGATTGCGAAGGTCATTGAAGGTGGTCATGGATTCGACCTCCAATTTGCTCTTCCAGTAGACAAGCAAGAAATCCTGACAGCTTCAAGTGATGTCGTGTACTTCACGGCAGAAAAGGGTTGTATGGAGAAACAAACACCTGTTATAACTGAAAAAGGCAAGAACTACGCAGAATGCTTCGATCAGCTATCGAAAGTGATTGGGCTCACACTATGCGGTGAATTATCTCTGCCATTCTCAGTATCCGGTGAGATTTTTTCCATAAAATTACGTACATACAAAAAGTTATCTACGTTGAAAAAACTTTCAATACTTGAAAATATTATTACCTGTAAGCCATATAAAACTTGTAGAAATAAAATTGTCTCCCCATGTTTATATAATCAATTTCTATTTTATTGACATATTTTAGGACCTGATGCACAAAACTCAATTTCTAAGTTTATGGCTCGCTTCCCTCTCACTGGGCGTGCTAAAGTGAAGTTGGCGTTAGAAAAGAACGATCTACGAGGTTATCATATTAAGGGAGTTTTCCGATCTGATCCTAAACATGGCTTAGCATGGCTATTATTCGAGGCTGAAGGTAAGTTATATTAATATCTTCAAAGTACAGATTCCCAAAATTTTACTTTACCGGATATTGAACATAACGAAAATCTTTCCAACAGGTTCTGAAAACCGTCGCGCAGAACTCCATGGAGAATATATTAACTCCGACGTTGAAAAGACAATTAAATTATCTTTGGATTCTCCTATAAAATCTATGTCAGGTGAAGCGTCCGTGTTTATTAAACCTTCCGAATATGCCTTAATGGTGAAAGGAAAGATTGATGCTCTCGAATACTATGGCAGAGCTGGATTTAATGTTCAAGGAAATGACCAAAGGAGCGTTTTTAAGCCTGTTATTGAATATCAATTACCCGACGAGCGGGGTAAACAAGCTTTAAAGGTCGATGGGCAGATAGTTAAAGAAGTAAATGGACCTAAAACTAATTACATCTTAGAAGGAGTCAAGGTAAAAAATCTAGATTCTCCCCGCATTTAGTGACCTCTTTTTTTGCTCCATTTCTGATTTTTTTTCTTATACTTTAACATGATATTCGAATGCGAAATAATTACAAACCATTTTTGTTGAACCTGTCATAAATTTCAATTTTGTTTCAATAAAATGATTAAGGATAGATATAAAACTCGTATTGTTGTTTAGTATCAAAAAAAATTAAGTTTAATCTTTAATAAATTAATTCTTTTACCAAATTCCAAAAGATACGGTTTGCCCTTTTTACATTAATCTCTCGATTTCGTATCTTACAATATTAATTAATATTCAGATTCAACTCTGTTATTCTTACTCAAACACATGAAGTAACAATAATTACCTAATTGGGAAAAAACAAACTCAAAGATATGCAATCGTTTTAAGGAAATTAACAAATATGAGATTAACTTTGACTTTTCAGGATAATGACCGAAATACATTAAAGCTTAGCTTTGAAATTGAATTTGAATACTTCCAAATTTATTTAATTCACTTATAGACTCGTTAATTTGAACCTGATTATTGATCCTGGGTAATATTTTTATCTTTTATTTAGATAAACATGCCAAAATCGAATGAACCTATCTGCATCGATGGTCACTTCAGTCAAGACCCTAAAATCATAGACCTGGACTTAAAGGCAAAGCAAGGCCAGCACAGTACGGTGGCGTTATTCTTTAATAAAAATGGTTATGATTTCAAGACTGAATTCCAAAACACCTTGAATCCCTACATTAATTTCAAGGTTAACGGTCATATTGAGAATACCCCCTTCGTAAGTGTTAACTGATTTTGTACTTCATTTACTACTTTAACAATGTATTTAATATGATGTTATGTTTTCAATTTATAAATTCATATTTATGTATTTTAATGCGTTAATACACCGATATTATGTAAGAAGGTAGATCTAGGATGATAAAGTGCATGTCTGTAATTTGATAAGATTTTGAAAAACAGTTTGAATTCCATATCATCTAGCACATCCTTATCTACAGATGATAAAAGGGTTCTATAAACTCACTGAAATATTGTATTGTACTTTTAAATATTAAATCCATTATTTTTTAGACATATCATAATGATTTGGAGATAATGTATGCTGATTTCAATAACCCACAAAACAAAATAATAATTGGACAACTCTACAAATATTACAAGAAATCTGCTAACGAGTTCAGTGTCATTACTAAAAACAAGTGTAAGTTAATATTAAATATTATTTTCATATATATACATACGTTTGATAGGACTTTTGAATTTCATGAAATATATTTTTTTTTAGTTGAAATCCTTGTCGTGCCAATCAAATTTAAATTCGATGCTGAAATGGATCCTAAGAAATTAGAATTTGACCTTGAAGGTGAATATATAGACAAGAAAGTTGATTTTGAAGTAGAAGCTAGGACTCATATAAAGAAGGCTGGAGATTACAGTGTCAAAATCAAGGGTGAAATTGACAAACATGGAATGGAAGCATTCGCTAAAAGAGACATAATATCAGCGGACAAATCGAATGTTGAAAATTACATTCATTTTAAAAATTTCGGCAAATATGAACTCTCCGGTGTAGTTTTACATAAAACGAAAGCCAATGATATGAATGTTGGTGCAGTTGGACATCTTAAAATCTCTGGCGGTGGCAAGAATGAGGACATCAAGTAAGTTAATAGTTTCTAGAGCGTTATTTTACTTGAAAAGATTATTTCATTGGTATTTGGTCATTTATATTTTTCATATTTTTCATTCATTCATATTTTTTGTTTCATTTCTTTCGATGTACTTAAGTAGATGTAAATAGTAAAGTAGATAAGCCATTACTTGTGGATAGAGAGTAACATACCTAATCAAAAAGACAGAGATATATATGTGTAGAATATTTAAACTAAAAATCATTACACTTACTATAAATATTTAATGTTAACACCAATGAAATAAATGTTTGTTATCGCCAGATTCGACATTGGAGTTATCGAGAATAACAATTTATATTCGTCTCATGCAAAAATTGCAAGTAGCAAGGGAGAAATCTTGGACTATCTCCTTAAGGTTACTAAAGGCGCCAACCCCAATGGACAACTCAAGTTCATTCTTAAAGATACAGTTGCTGCAAATGGACAATTTAAAGTCACTGACAACGATGGAAAAGGCAACGGTGTAATTATTATCGATTTTAAAAAGGTAAGAACAAAAATTCTTTTAAATAAACCATACATTTGATCCAAATTCATAAATACTAAAATTCCCGACCTTATATTATAAATAAGAGAGACCTACAATGCATCATTTCATTATTAGACATACATATACATATGTATGTACATAAATAGCTAACAAACACTACTATTATTGTGGATTACATCTGAAATGTCGCCTTTTAATTTTCAACACATGTATGATTTTGAACCTAACTCATAATGTAGGAACATTGTGCATATGTTACAGATTTTCGTGGTATGTCTAGTGAGCCTCATCAGATGATCACTTTATTATAATTCATCATTCTTTACATAATCATCTTAACTGTGCCATTGTTGGCATAGGATTACCTCTCACATTGAATTACAGCTCAATGTATCTTTCTAATTCTAGGGTGGTCGCAAAATTAAAGGTGACGTAAAGTTCATCGCAAAAGAACCCATCTTCAACGCTGATGTAGATCTCTTCCTCAACTTCGAAAAGGACAACAACGACAAGCTGCGCTTCAATACTAACAACAAGAGAACGGACAAACTTTTGGATTCGAAGTAAGTGAATAAATTCAAATAAACTTATATGAAAATGGATCAGTACACCAACTAATTAGATTAAGATCGCTAACTAGTAAAGCGTATAATTCACTCATTCTATTGATTACCTAGTTAACGCATACAATGTCTAGGTATTGCATAGTATGCCAAGAGAGAATCATGTAAAGTAGGAAATGAAAGACAAGTAATTCAAATTTCCCTCTTATTTCACGTGTTTTTTTTATTTTCCTGTGTATTTGCATAAATTAAAGGTTAAGTTGTTGATTCGATAGTTTTGCTTTAATTGATATTATATTAATGTTATAAAACAAGTATATTCTTAATAAAAAACATGTACCTTCCTTACAGGAACAAACTGGATTACGCGGGTAAGAAGAGTGAATTTAACATACACCAAGACGGTTCTCTGGCTGAATCTGGTAAAGCAAATAGTCTGGTGGAAGTCTGCCTGCCCAGTGGAAGGTGTATCACATTGAAAGTAGATCGAGATATAACAGTCAAGAACGAGGTATATAAAACATAACATAATTGAAAGCTTAACATAAAATTTGAATATTAATGACAATTTATCATAAACTTTAGTTACTTATCGAGATTGTATCAGAAAACATTTTTTTCTACAAATGTAATTGCAATTAATTTTCAGCGATTAATTAAAGCTATGAACTTTTTTTTTGGCTTGATGTATTTTTTAACGCATGCTTAAATGGCTGGCTAATACTTATTGATTTCCTAGGTTTACGATGGCCACGCTGAGGTGGTCCTTTCTGATTGCCCTACGCGTGGTGCTGCTGGATCCACTCTCAGATACAAGACTAAGATCTCTAACTGCAACTTCGACAAGGAGGTGATCGATATCGACGGCCAATTGGAATTCAAACTCAAAGATGGCGGCAACATAGAAAACACCTTTATTTTCAAGAATACTCCTAAAGGCGGAAAATCCGACTTCTCTTTCGAGGTAAGTTTTCTGTAGAGATGACTCCTTTTTGCGATTACGAAAGCTTCGAATATATAAAAACAAGAGCTTTAGCCTAACGACTATTATATTATGTTAGTTATCGCTTTCGATACTTTAAATGTCCTCTGAAACCTATAAGAACACTTAAATTTCTCTAGCTACGATAGGATTGTGCCTTCTCGTGCCTAGTGTTATTTTTTACAAATGCCGTCATTATCATTGTCGTCAGCTGATTTGCAGGCGACTCAAACTGTTATCAGAATTTAGATAAAATATGTTCAAGGCGTTCATAACACAGCATTTTATTTGCCTTACTTTATATTGATGCAACCACAAAATGTAACTTTACCTTTAAAAATTGTAACACGTGTGTAACAGTTTTCATTTTGGAGATACGATATGATAAAAATTATGAGCAAGCTAGGATTGGGATCGAATAATAAAATATTATGCTTATAAATTCAGCGCATCTTAACCTTATTCGAATCCTTAGACCAAAACTTCTCAGTCTTAATCACTCTATTGCATTGCTTTTAGGGTCACGTAAAAGGCAGCTTAGTGCCCAAACCGATGTCCCTAGTCGCCAGTGCATCTTACACGGAGTTACCTGACAGCGATGATAAATACCGCATGAAAGCCAGTTACGGAGACGATATATTCATGGAGGCAATCGGTTCGGTCGTCGTTCACATGCCTGAGAAGGGAGAGAAGAAGTGAGTATCCACACAATAGTTAGTACCGTCTTGTGTACACATATTGTGTAGTCTACAGTATTTCAATAAAACTAATATAGGCTCTCGGTAATCTTAGTTTTCGATGAGCATTTTCAATGCATAATAACAATAATAAAGTTTTCATAACCTTACACACACGCATAATCAAATATTAGGATTCCCTAACAACACAAAAAAACGAGTACACATATAAAATAAATATAGCAGAAATTTTTACTTACCGTGGTATACATTGCGCCACACGTAACGTCGTGTACAATAAATTATTGTTCAATCAAGTATCTCATACAACATTTATAGAATTTATTAAAAATGTTTGCTAAACCAGGTTGTTGGATGACTATACCGTCACATTCCGTCTGCCATTGGAGCAAGCCCATGACGTCAAATGGATCTCCACCTTCCTTTATCTCCAGCCTGAGAACAATGATGCTGAAGTAAGTATTTTTCTTTACGATAAATAAGAATTAATCCCTAAATATTCATATTATGTAGTCATATATTTAAATCAATTTATTATGAAAAACGAATCTGTATTCAATTTGACATGAAATTTCATCGTTGTCTATCAACGTGACAAAATGTGTAGATTCAATAACAGAAAGAATATCTTCCGGTTGGATGTATTTTATGAAATATATGTTTTCTATGCTACGTAAATTATTATTAATTTTATTCAATACATTTTTAGATAACCTTGACTGAATCTGTTCAAATAAATGGCGATGTATACAAGCTCGACGCCAATGGCAAATATGGACTAAAGGCCGGCACCACTAAAATTAAAGTATTGGTGCCTCATATTGACCCCCTGATCCTCGATACTAACTACCAGGTCAACCTTGAAGGTGAGTTAGATGTATTATTTATACTACTTACTTCGAGCGCTCAAAACAAGAAGACCATGTTTCTATAATAAAATGTTTATTACTATGGCGAACGAACTGTTGGCCTTTTGATTATTTTTACCTGGTCTGAAATTCTGATGTCTATTTACTACATATGCATCATAAATACATATAAATCACGAAAATGAGGGTAGAAACAAAAAGTTTCTTTGCTATTCGCAGGGGATACCAAGTCAGGTCAAGTTGACCTGAAAGCCCAGTACGGCAAAGGCAAGACTGCGAATATGGCTGCACGAGCCTCTATAGCTCCACAACATGCTGAAATAAAGCTACAGGCCAATGCTCCTCAAGCCGAGAAATTCAAGAGATTTGAGATTGGCTTCAGCTCCAAGGTAAGAATCTACGACTACATATTGTTCTTTTCTATTAAGCACTACCAACTTTTTATAAGTTATGCAAATAATATATAGTTACACAATTAACAAGGAACAAATCTTTCATCTTTCTCCCTTCTTTCTTGTACGGCTAAGCATTATAGTATAATATTATATGAGCACGTGATCAGAATATTGATTGTAATGTAATTTATCTCAATTTTTTTGTATTAAGATCGTCTTCTAATTCTTGTTATGTTTCATTATCAGAAACCAACCCAGGATACTGTCACCACAGCATTGGTGGTGGATGCAGATGGCAGAATCTACAAGTCTGACAGTGTTATCGTATACTCAAAATCAAACCCAGTTTTTGATCTCAAATTCACCGTCCCTGATTGTCCTAAACAAAGCAGGTTAGTCATATACACTGTTGATAAAACTAAACTATGTTAACAATAATTTAATATGTCTTGGAATAACAAGTTTGTAGTTTCAAAAAGATATTACCTTATAATTTTAACCATATTATTACCGAAGAAGATTATTTTGTCAAAGCAATCTTAAAATATTCAAATGACATTATTAAAAAGTTTTCATTTGTAAAAAACTCTTAATGAAATATAATTCTATGATTCCAGAGTCTTCTTGAAGGGTACAACCATGAGTTCATCACAAGGCAAAATAGAAATGAAACTCGAAAACATTTATGACTTTAACCTGGATATGAACGGTGAAGGAAACTTCCAGAAAGATAACATAGCTTTGAAGTATCAGTTTAACTCAGAAAAGTTGGGAATGAAAAACTACCTACTGGACATTTCTAGCAAAGATGCCGGCAAGAGGCTAGAATTCACTGCTTCCAACGATAATAAAAATATTTTGAGCGGCAGGTAGGCTTTCATTAATTTTCTTAAAGATCTTTTAAAATTGATGCGAATACGAAAGTGATGATAGATAAGCTATTGATTAAAAATATAAAAAACAGTTGCAGAATATTGTATGTTACATAGTCAAATTTAAATAGCGTATTTAACGATGATAATAGAATGAAGGAAATATTTAGTATCTTAAAATGAACTAATTATATTTACTTTAAATACTAGGAACATCACCTGAATATGATTCAGATTAAACTACATAATTATAATTGGGCTTTCTTCTCAGCTTTGCAGGGAGCCTCAATTCTTGAGTTCTTAATTAAACGCGTATTTGGAACAATTTTTAATTCACTTAATTTACTAATGAAGGCAGATCAAATTCTACAAATGGATCAATTAGAAATGTGATGAGTTTCCTGATAACCTGCTAATTTATTTTTTACTTCAACAGCACCTCATTCATCAGCAAGCAGGAGGGCCCTAAAACCATTATCGAAGGATCTGGCTCCGTCACCATAAAGGATCAACAAAAACCAGCCAGCTTCAAATACATTCGTACTCTTCTCACTGAAGGCAACGAACAGGGTGTTGAGGTATTATTTATTAATATTTGTGTTTCTCTTTTCATCTACTTCATTCTACATCTAAAAAAAACCAAAGAACCGGTTTTGCTTTAATAAATAAATTTTGGAGAACGCAGTGTTACAATAAAATAACTAAAATTAAATTAAAAAAAATAAAAATAATTAAATATTTAATTTATTTTAATTTAATCTAATTTATCTTATAATTTTAACTGCTGTATAGATAGAAATATTTTTTGTTTTATTTACCTAGCTGTATCCATAACTGCAGCCTAACCAGATTCAGAAAACAGAACAGAATCTGAATCTCATAAACATCTTTTACCAACAAATATACATTTAAATTAAGTTTCTCCGTTATATAACTTTGCAGTATAAACTCACAATGGCAATATTTCAATCCCAGATTATGTACAGATATTATAAAATAAGGTAAATTTAAATCTTCAGACATTCATGAATCTGGCTATCGGCGACCGCAGTTACGTGGCCGAGTCTCGAGTCACCAACTTGGAATACAAAAACTCTGTCGTCTTTTGCGAGGAGAAGAAACAATGTGCACATGCCGACATCATCTCTAAGATCAATATCCAGAGTAAGTGTAAACTTCTATAATAAATAAGAAAGACTAAAATATAAGGCTCCGTGAAAGAATTTACATAAATATAATAACGATGCTAATGATATTATAGTATAGTCATTAAGTAATTGTCTATAATCAAGTAGACCATATTACAAATCATACAAGGCCGTAATGAGGCGTCACCTTAATTTAACTTGTCAAATTCAAAACAACTCCATAACATATTCTCAATTCTCAAGAAATCTGAAGTGTCCAAAATAACTTAACACGGTTGATTACCTACAACGAAGAAAGGCTGTTTGTAAACACGAAAAAAATATAAAGCACCGGTGTCATGATAATTATAATATTTAATTTACAAGTTTCACTTAAAATATATAAATATTTATTATTTTATTTTCCTCAGAACCTGGAGTCGTTCAGCACTTAGTGAACATGGGTCTGGATCTCCGCAAACTAGGCTTCGCGCCCGAGTTCGGTCTACAGATCAACAACGAGTTCTCTGAGAAGAAATTCCCGCAGTATGACTTGAACCTTCACATCAACAAGGACGACAAGAAGTACCATCTGCACATGTACAGCCAGCCCGACTTTGGCAGTAAGGAAGAGATTTAGATTATAAAATTCACTCATATCATTTGCAATTTAAATCAAATCCAATTTAAGATAATTGGCTTTCCAAATTTAAAGTGGGAACAATCCATTATTGAGAAATCCATTTGAAACTTTAAATCAATTCGAAATTTTGATATGTGGGAATAAACTAATAAAGCGAATACAACTCAAAAAAGCACATGAAATCTTTTTACCCATTAAGTCAAACACTAATTTAGAAATATACAAAAAGGTCTTCTCTTAAAAACAACGCAGTAAAGAAATAAGAACTCATTTATTCTCATTTCTGTATCCTTACAGAATTCCCAGCGGGTATCACAGTGACATTGCCTCAAAGAGTATTGGCCGTTGAGTCATTATTCCAGTACCCCACCGACAAGAGCTTACCTTTCCCAATCCGCGGAGAGGTTTCCTTATACCCCGACAAAAACAGGCCACAACAGAAGACTGGAGCTAGATTCAACATGGATCTGTCTACTGGCGACAATCAAGGATCCGCTATCGCTGAATTCGGTTTTAGTCATCCTAAATTGGGCAAGGTATATAATTTGTTAATGAGTCTTATTATTTTTATACGTAATATTAATATACAATTCATTGGTCTTAAAATTGACATAATGTGCTGATTTTTATAAGATGCAATTAAACTGCTTAACCGAGTAATTTATTTCGAAACATATTTTGGTCTAATTTATATTAACGGCAGTCTTGTGTTTTTTTAGTAAAAATGAACATTAAACAATAAGAAAAAATATTTGGGTCTTTTGCTTACGTTAAAAAACATCTTCCAGGAGGCAACATTGAAATTGCGCGGCAGGCTTCAGAGGCCAGACGACAAAACACTGCTGATCGAAACCACCGCCACTGCATGTCACCCAAGCCTCGGAGGCGTAAGTTTTCAGTCTACATCACTTCTTTATCTTCTTCAACGACATCTCTAGGAATTAGCCAATTGACCTTGATGATTTAGTAAATAAACATTTGATTTTCGGCTTCATTCGACTTATAAGAAGCTTCTATACTTACTGGATTGGCACTAAATTCTCAAAGCGTTGCCTAAGCTACTCCTGTAGGCTGCAAATTTCTTCTTTCCCCTTTCCCTGGCACGATTTTAATATCAATATAAAAGCTTTATAAACACGGATCGGGCCTAATACTCGAGGGTAGCATCCTCATCTACAATTCATACGAAACAAGCTACAAAATAACGCGTTAAAAGCGATTCACGATCAAATCGAGAAAGAGAACTCTCCAGAAACTTTCCATGATCCATAGGAACAATATTTGGTTAAAATTTTGGTAAATGGAACAAGACTCTTACAGATAATTTTTGTACTGCAGAAAACGTTCACTTTCGTTATAAACAAAAATCTTATTGTATTTTATATTTATTACCTTCTTACAGGACCGCGAGCAGAAGTTCTACTTGGAAGTAAATCCAGTGCACATTAAATCCTACGTAAGTATATAACTATATATATTGTTATGATCACAACCTTGAAAAATAACTTAGAATTAGACGAATTATAATCTCAAAATCGTCTGACCAATTTTGTTTAGAATACTTCTTACATAACTTAAGATATTGCAGATATTCCGAAGTGTCTATATTATATTGTACTTTACAATTTGTATTTGCTGAAGAAATAGTGCAAGCAAGTCTTTTACTAATTCAATACGTAGTCACAACCAATTTTTATTTCGTTGTATTTGTGGATACGTAAGTAAAAAGTAATTTTTTGCAGCTGGAAACCCCTATCGTGAAGGTATTTGACATCGAAGGTAGCGCAATTCTCAAGGATAACCTTCAACAAGGAGAAGTAACTTTCTGTCTTCTTGAAGGCAAACCTGTGATCTTCAAGGCTGTTGCTAAAGACTTCCAGTACTACGAATTTACTACTGGATACAGTGGTAAGTAACTGTAAAAAGTTTCTCTTTCTAGAAATGTAACCGTAACTAATAAAGTAATAATGATAATAATAATAAAACTCTTTATTGTACACCAATACATAGAAAAATATACAGACTGTAAAAGCAAAAGAAAGGTACAACAGGCGGCCTTATCGCTCAGGAAGCGATTTCTTCCAGGCAACCTTTGGGAAGAGGACACTACCAAAAGAATCAAGAGTAGGGTGTACGAGTGTTATTAAATATAGCACAATATATAATATTATATATAAGTAATGCAAATATATAACATGTTTAAAATATCTAGAAGGTCATAAAAACAGATTAATCCCGGTTATTATCGTAAATAGCAGTCGTTAAGCCATGTCAGAAGCCTTCGGGCGGCATATAAACTTCTGAAACTTGGGTTGGCCACCCCTCTAACAATCCGCATTGGAGCAGCGTGGTGGAGTACTCTAGGCCTCCTCAATGAGGAGAGACCCATGCCTTGTGGGCCATTAGTAAGTTGAAGGCAAACTCGGCTTTTGTCCTTTTAAACAGTTTTATATTCCGTTTAAAACATTAACTATACGTATACATATTTGCTAGCTCCATAAATAGCTTATTTCACTGCATATTACCACAGTTCAAGCTGACAATAGTGACAAGGACAGTAAAAAAGAATCCACAAGACCACAGCTGCTTATAATTTTGCAAATTTTAATACAATTAGCAAAAACCGCGACATCCACTGTAGGATGGGTGAGAGATATTTAAAAGTATTTCTTTTACGTTCAATAACGTTTATTTCCTAAACGAAGGCTTAAGTGCGCCGTATATTGCTGCTGACGAGCGAAGCTGCTTTCAATTGTTTCTATTTTTAAGTTTATAGTCACAGCTTGCAGTGAAATTACTTGGGAATGTTTCCATTGTACGGGTTTAAACGGATTTACTATGAAGGTGTTCGGGAATTATAGACGATTGTAGTTTTTGTACCTATGGTTAAGGTCGCGAAATGACGAATGTTCACTTAAATTAAATTTACGAAATTATAGTTGAATTGAATTAGAATTGTTTGTGATTGCTAGTCTATAAGTGATTGGTAGTCTATAAATAATGTGTCATCGTTTATACTGTGAGTGTAAGTAGACTCTTTTTTAAGGAAAGCGATGGCTCTTCTTATTCATACTTTGATCATACATACGTTGTTTAAACTCGCTCCCGTATTCACTGAACGATTCCAATTCGGTCAATCGTGTGCAAGTTGTTTACTATGATATAAACCTCTTTTTTCCACGGTAACCGAATAAAAAACTCTTGGAAATAGTTTTTAAGGATTACGTTAATCAACATATTGTCAGTGTCGGAAGTTTTTATGCCGTTCCAAAATTAATATATTTTAACGATAGCTATCTGAGATAACCGGGACTGAGCATAACGTGCCGTCCAAAGCAGGGACGCTCAAGAAGTTTTGGTCCTAGCTACTATAATAAAACACCGTCTCTACTGATCCATACATATTTATTCTCTTTCCTGGTTATTCACTACTTCCATTTACTATT
>DWJN01001189.1:0-18968 GCA_018248895.1 Carystus phorcus
ACTTACCAAAACCAAGAGATTTTAAAAATTTCCATATGTCTGCAGGAGAAGAGTCAGATATATTGTTATGGATGTATCGGCGTTTGGCGGTTCGTACCATCTGATTACATCTATTTCTTGCGGATTTGAAACTTTGCCAGTTTTGATCACTGCGGTCTCGTTTGTATTTTCTAAATTCCCGATCTCGTCTAACCATGGCCATACGTACACCTTTGGTGATCCACGGAGCGGG
The DNA here is from genome assembly GCA_018248895.1 of Carystus phorcus. Taxonomy (NCBI): domain Eukaryota; kingdom Metazoa; phylum Arthropoda; class Insecta; order Lepidoptera; family Hesperiidae; genus Carystus; species Carystus phorcus. The sequence goes on from DWJN01001189.1 coordinate 233, forward strand.
TGAACGTTTTAACCTAATCCGGTGCAACGGCGCATGAGCATCATACAATTTTAGAATATTTTTATTGAGATAAGAGAGACTTTCATCAATTGTTGATGCTGATGTGACCGGGCGAAAGTCCAGGATAGAAGCGTCAGATCTAAGGGCTTCAGTATCTATCCTCGATAAATTGCGCAGTTCGAGAACCGTAGCATGCTGCCTCGGAGATCCTATCGTATAAGAAGCAAAGATCATATCATGCCGTGAATAACCAGGTGCTAATAACTGCCCGAACTTACTAATTCGGTCAGCTGACCTCGTGATTATGAGATCAATTAATGTGTCATCAGTATCAATGTTATGATGAGTAGCATTCAACGGAAGTGTGGAGAAATTAACTGAATCTATAATACTACGAAGCCTTGTGGTCCGTGGACAATTTTTCAACAAGTCAGTATTGAAGTCACCCATGATAACGAGATGTGTGTACTCAGTACCTATGTCAATAAAAACCTTTTCAATGGTATCCAGGTAATCAGCAGAAGGAGGACAATATACTACCCCGAGAAGCATCCTGGTACCCTTAAGATCAAGCTCCAAAAACAAGAACTCGGCAGACCCTGAATCGGTAGAATCAGATGATAATATAATCTTGTTAGGTATATTGGCCTGTAAATAAATGGCTACACCACCACCTCTACTCACAACACGGTCATTCCGGATGAGTACGAAGCCCGGCAAGGCGTATGATGAGGATGGTAACGTTGGTTTTAGCCACGTTTCCGATATTAAAATGGCGTGAACATTTACAGCGTTGAAATCACATTCTAATTGTGAAAAATGACTAGGCAAACTTTGAGCGTTAATATGGCAAGCATTGAAGAATTTATTGGAATTTTCAAAGGCAAGATTACTATTTATATTATCATCAGTCGAACAGGATACAAAAGAGCTATCTGACTCAGCAGCAGAGTAATAAGACTCATCAGACATAATTATACTTTAAGTAAATAAAATAATACTCTATTAAAATATATAAGAAATAAGATAATAAAAATTATATATATATATATATATAATAATAATTAAAAAAATAATAAAAAAAAAAACAAATATGAATATATGTATGAAAATTATCATACTTGAGCATCACCCAAGAGTTGACTGTTTACAAAGCAAATTATTACAATCAAAATTTTAAATGAAATTGTGAAGCCAAAAAACATATATTAAAATACCGGTATCAAAAGTTACAGTTGTGATATTATATTATTGGCTGTACAATAATGATATCTTTGCTTAATAACTAACACTGACGTTATTGACACATTATTTGTCAGAACTATTCAGAACTCAATTTGACAGAGACATTGACGTTAATAATGATAATTTTTTATCATGCAAGGCAAAACAAACAAATGTTAGCAAGTGAGCGAAACAAAATAATTAAAACTACCTTATGATTTTCTAACAAATGGGTTGAACATCAAAGACGTAGTCAAGATGTAAACAAAGGCATTCACGGAATGTTACTTGTACTTTTTTGACTGGTTCCTTTTAGGACGTTTACTTTCTTCAGTTTGTGTTGAAAGTGCAGGGCCGGGTTGCTTATGTCGAGTGTTCGAATGATGACTGGAGCTGGAATCTTGAACAGTAGCTGCACACGGAACTTCTGTCGAATGACCAGTAGTCGGGAACTTCGAGATCAATTCTATGACCTCTTCCTCTGACGTGATGCGCTCGCGCCCGCCGCTGGGAACCTTAATATAGACAACACCGTCGAGTGTCCATACATTCCGCATACCGAAGTGCTTACGTGCTCTGAGATGGACGGACTGCCTAATTCTAGTTAGAAACTCAGCTACAGTTACGGTGGAACCTTTTAGTTTGGCCTTGGACCTCCAGATCTTGGATTTAATATCATGAGTGCTGAAGTGGACAAGAATTGACCGAGCCCGATCACTGTTCGCAGAGCCAAATCGATAACAGCGCTTGAATGCTGTGTTGTTGATATCTGAAAGTCCCATTTGCTTGCAGATTACATCTAAGACGGCCTTTTCATCATCAACTTCGGGATTTTCAGGAATTCCATGAAATAAAAGTATTTTCTTCCGTTGACGCATATCCATGGCATCAACCACCTTAACACATTCAAGAATCTGCTGCTTCAGGAGACTAAACATCTTGCGAACATAATCTCTGAATGAATTAAACTCATTATTCAAGTCAACTAGTGTGGGATTGTTCAAGACAGTAGCACTTTTTAGCCGCTTCTCAAAATCCAACAACTTAGATGTCCAGGTTGAATCAAGTTCTTGTATGGTTTCCATTTGCAGAGTATTTGCCATGTTAAATATTGTGAAGTTTTATGAAAAATCACAGTGTTTTGTATACTATTTGAAAGATGATACTTATGGGTGATGCAGGTATGTAGCACTATCTCATTACCACTATATATTGTAAATGTTAAACACTCAAATTTATATATCAACTGCAATTTAAAAATATATATATATGTATATATAAAAACTCTGTTCTATATTATTAAATACGAATTTTAAATTAAGAGCGAAAAAACAGCTGTTCACTATTCTGCACCTACCCTCGAAAAAAAAAAAAACCAGACATTATTATTGTAACAGATGTATTAATTAATTAATTAATTAATTAATTAATTAATTAATTAATTAATTTATTTAATATTGTAACAGATGGCGGAATAAGTCGGCTAAATTGTGCATGTAAACCTTAGTTACAGCAACGCGTGGCCGGGGTCTGCTAATTATTAAATAAATTGTGAAAATATCTTACCTTACTCTTTGGTCTTAATCCGCGAATACATACTGACTTAACTTGAATATACTGATTTTTATGTTTAGTTTACTATAGTAACCTAATAGTTTTTGAAGTAATTATATTATTTATATTGTATTTATACAAGTGTGTATTTCTCGCAGCCAGTTCAATATTCATTTTGTGATACCTTGTACATTTCCATAAAATTAATTTGCTTGAAAAATATAATATAATTTTTTTATTAATATTAATATCACATTTATTTGTTGGAACACAAAACGTCTTGAGGCGTAGCAAATTAGTATTGAAATTCATATGTGCGTTAGGTATGGATAATGCAAATGATGTTACAGTAACTCAAAATGCTAAATAGGTTTTGAATGTCACGTTTATGTTAACATCAACAGTGGATAGAAGTGACGAGCGATCGATGACATATCTGTGACACCTGATTGAGTCGACGATTCGTTGCCGGGCCAGAATGCGAGGAATCGATACATTGAATAGCTTTATACAACACTAGCTGACCCAGCAACCTTTGTTTTGCGATATAAATTATTATTTAAGAACTATTTTGATAATCATAAAAATTGTAATAGTGGGTTAACCTTAAAAGCTATGCTGTCGCGGACTTTTATTTAGAACTTTTATAGGGGAACAATTTTGTAATAGATGATTTTTGAGTATCTTTCACCTTTTACTTAGCTCACCCAAAGCTCTATATTTTGTCGTTTTTGCTATATTTTTATTACTTCTCCTATCCTATTCATTTAAGCGTCATGTTATTTAACCTTGCTCGATAAAGAGACTATTTTACACTAAAAGAATTTTTCAAATCGGTCCCGTAGTTCCTGAGATTAGCGCGTTTAAACAATCAAACATACAAACAAACAAACTCTTCAACTTTATGTAATTAGTATAGATGCGTCATACGATTAGCAGACACGAACAATAAAGTTCATCGGGAAGTATCTAATATAAACACATTATTAAATAAAATACTACAGCTGGGAATACTTTAGGTACAATAATATAGTGATCAAGCATAACTTTAATTCGATATCCCCAAGAAAGTTTTTGTCAGTGTTGAATTATTCAAATGACCCCGCAAATTGAGATATGCTATCTCAGACTTTATTGCAGATCTATAAAACAAACAATTCTCTACTCTGCCTATCAAATCAAAATTTTCCGGCTTCTTTCATTATCCATCAAATTATTTTAAAATTCGTCGATATTTTAGAACCAATAGATAAACAACTACCAACAACTACAAACCAACTAACAACTACAACCCAGTCAAGTCCATTTGTCTCATCATCCATAATTTGTTTATAATCAAATTATTTTATTATTTTTTGACCATCGAACGAGCCAAAAATCCCACCTTTTTATAGACTTTTCACCGAGATGGACTGTCTTGCCCCTACTTATAGGTTAAGGTCTAAATTTATTAACTCCGTAAGGCAAATATCCAAAATTTGCATATTTTTTAGTAGGAGAGCCATCCTAGCTAAATGGGGAATTACTCGAGCGTCGTGAGGATCTGTTACATTTTTTTGGTTAAATGATACATAAGAAAAGGCTTAACGTTATACATCTTTTCATCGATAGGTGGAGTGACTATAGGCTTTTAAGTGAAAAAATTAATATTGAGATGGGATTAATCGAGCGTGTAAGATATTGTTAGGATATTGCCCCACGAATCACTGACGCTGACGACGGGAGATATATTAATCTGCCAACATCATGGAAACTGCATAGAGAAATAATGTTAATGAAGCGCACCTCTCATCGGATCCTATTAGAAAGACGCATTATTCGGGGATACCAGACAGGTCGTGGCTTTTTGTTAATTCTTAAAGAAGAAAGGAATTCGTAAAGATAGGTATTTTGAAGCTAAGTCTGCTAGTAACAATTTGGAAATATATTTTATACTTAATAATATTTGCTGGAAAACGAAATGCAATATGCGTAGCAAATAAGTGTACAAATACAAGTGTAAAATACAGAAACTACCAACCGTTTAAATTCAACAGAAGTAATTTGTAATGTTAAGTAGCTTTATGTCACGTGTCAAATTAATTTATGCCCAACTGTCTAAAGAAAAAAAACGTGAGAGCTGATGAGTGCTGCGAAGGAAACCAGTGACGTAGAACATGTATGACAACCATCAGAACGGTACAATTAAATTATAAATGATAATAAAATTGCTACCGTACTGTTATAACCCTTAATTGCAAATGTAAAAGTCCATTAGGACCAAAAAGTGTTGTCTAGCACCTTTCAGCCCAAGCAACTGTCACCAAGATGGGCTGAACGCATTGCTCTTGCGTGATAGCCACACGTTTCCTAATTCTCACGTAACTAATTTCTAAACCATTGTATTTTCTATTTTCTTTGAGTTAATAAACACCGTTTGATAAAGTGAAAATCTTTTATAAAAAGACTACCCCGAGTCCCAGTCTAACAGTACGTAGCAATAATACTTTCAAAATTATTATTTTTTTGTTGCATGGAATTGTGTTGCTGTTGTTTATCAACTGGAGTTAACTGATTTTGAATCTACTCATCATTTTTTTCAGAAGGTTTTAGGATAAAGCTATTGACCATATTTTTGTTCTACTGACACTTATATTTCATGAAACCGAGCATTACTTATAAAAAGGCATTTTTTTACATTGTCCACGTCAAGGAGTTTCTATAAAAATGAACCCAGCTATTCCTGCTACATTTGTGGTGTGAATTCAAAAATTGTAAACTTAGTGTGCTAGAGTTCGTGAAAACGTTCGTGAGTTAGAAAAGACTGTTGTTATAAATAAACCACTACTTCTTAGGGATGGTATGATACATTTACGTAATGTACAAGGACTCTTGTAACAATTTTGTTGCTCTGAACAAGGATGGTGATTGTTTTGAACACGTCTCTAAAAACTCTCATAATTTAAGTACAGAAAAAATGTAAGGAGGAATTTAAATGGTCCTCAATGTAATAAATTTGATAAATAATGGAAATTTTAACAGTAATGTGACTTATATTGAAAACATCGGATAAGCCCTTGTAAGGAATTTTTTAATTAAGTAAGTTAATGCTTGACTTCAACTCCATCTGATGGTAAGTGCCGCAGATGCCAGATGCTAACTAAGATGGTGGAAGCATTAACTTAGTAAGTATCTATTCGTTCTCTTGAAGACTCCCATATCATTAGTGACTGGGAACAACGAGGCAAGCAAACAATTCCAATCCTTCGCGGTGCGCATAACGAATGACGAATCAAACCATGTTCGTTCGTGGCTTAATGAAGCGTCGATATATCTATACAATGAGGACACATTTAAAAAGTTGAATCCTAATACAATTAACAATTTTTATAAAACTGAGCTAGCGGGAAATCCTCTGAAATAGTAGCCTGATTCGATTCAGAGCCAAACGTGATATTTATGTGACAATGGTATAACGGGCAACGGCTATGCGCGTATGGTATCTATTTAGATGTGTACACTTTATTTGTTACACAGGCAAGGTAACCTGATGGGGTGTCTACATAACTTTTATCCCCGAAATTGCCTCGTACAAATAATACTCTGTTAATAATATAACAAAAAAAACTTCAGGTCTTTTGAAAAACGGAAAATTATAAGTGAATATTTAAACAGCAACACCTTTTCATTCCTACGCCTCACGTCATAATATGGTGTTATAAATTAAACATATTAATCCACCCGTTTAATATGTTAATAGTAACACAGCGTGTAAGGTCTCGTTAGAATCGAACATACTTTACTTCGCTAAAACGAATAGAGTACTTGATAAGTAAACGAAACTTGTTAAAAAATACACGCACCTTTTTGAACAGGCTGTTTGGAATCTCGTTGACGTGATAATATTTAATGTGATAAATAACATTCAAAGTAAATAGACCTTCAGAACTGTATTCATCGTTTCATGATGTAAAAATACTTTTAACGTTCCATTATTTTGTATAATTAAGTAATTGTTTAGAAGTTTTTTGTTTGTATAGATTAATATCATCAATATATTATACATTGTATACTTTTTTGTACACACTAGGTCAATTTACAGGTATGGTTTTTAAAAGTTTGATAGTAATGTCACCAATTTACTGCAATAAGTTTTGACTCACGTTTCTTTTGCTTTTATTTGATTGCTAATTTGAAATGCTGTTTACTATTTTCAATACGGATAATTTGTGTCTTAATATGTTAAAAGAAATCTCAACAGTGTGATTTACTTACTATTTTGTTGTGTTATTTTGTGTGTCTATTTTTAATTTGCTTGAACTGCCTTTGCCTTCAACTCATTAATGGCCCACTATTGAGCACGGGTCTCTACTCAACACTGAGGAGCATACTCCACCATGCTGCCTTAATGCGGATTGGTAGAGGGATTAGTGGCCAACCCAAGTGTCGGAAGTTTTCAAACCGCCCGAAGGCCTCCGACATGGCTTGACCGCTGCTATGTTCATAGCAACCGGGACCGACGGCTTAGCGTGCCGTCCGAAGCACGAAACGCCCAGGATTTTTTTTTTGCCACTAGCGGTCACCCATCCAGGTACCAACTGCGCCCGAAGTTGCTTAACTCTGTCGATCGCATAGGATCGATGCGAACGCCCCGGGCTATGAACTGCTTTTACAATTTCATATTTGACACTTTAATAATGACACTTCTGTTCATAAATTTCAAACATTGTATTGCCGTTTGCGATACTAAATTTTGTTGTAGTTTATAAAGAAAGTTGTTTATTGTGTTGTATATTTATATGTATACTTTTTAGCGGTTGCACGTGTCAAAAGTTATTGATGATTTGTATGATTCGTCGAAATCAGCAGTTCATATTTTTCCTATCGTCCTCATATTATCTCCATTAAGATAAAAAAACAATTGAACCGCGCTCAAGATAGTCGAAGTGGTTTTTAATTATCTCTAACCATCTCATATTTTAATATTATAATATATTTTATATTCAACGTTTACACATATGTATTTAGCTTTGTGTACATAAAGATCAATTTGAATTTTTTCATTATTATTTAATTGATGTTTGCATTACGTATGTCGTGCCGTTGTGTGGTGTAAAAGACAATTATAATGGAATTGTTGAAAGTAACTAATGTATTTCATGTGATAAGGATTAACTTCACATGGGTCTAAATAGTTTTCAAATTATAACAATATGTGTGACCATTTTATTAACATAAAAATGGCTGTAACAAGCTATCCGTAAAAGATAGACATATGTCTTCGTAGACTTTATTTCATAGATCTACCTATAGAAGAGGCACAATTCCACTATATATTATTTGGTTATATATTATTGAGATTAGGCAGCGTTCAGCGAAAGTTCCTAATCGAATTAATTTTTTCGACATCTTCAACAATAATTGTCATAGTTCATCTAATTCACAGAAAAGTTTAATAAATTATACGCTTAAACATTCACCTGGAATCATTCCGTCTATTTGTGAAAATTGTATGAAAATGCGTTTATTCGTTTTTGAGATTAGCGCGTTCAAACAGACAGAGAGACACGGCGAAGGGACTTTATAAAATGTGTAAATTATTGGTTGGAACAAAATGATACCGAGCGTTGCAAATTATTTTGTAAATTCAGATGGTTGTGCAGAATTTGTATAAGTGTTTTTAATTATCTTTCTGAGAGTCTCACTCGTGGCGAAAAATATTTTCTGAAGTAAGCTATAAAGCTAAAGGTTAAGGGAAATTTTACCCTCTATTATGGAAATGCTATAACTACGAGTATATGTGATGTATTATGAGTATGTGTTATATATGTATGTAACTAGTTGACCCAGCAGACGTTCTGCAACAATATAACCTAACAGACCCCGGCCACGCGTTGCTGTGACTAAGGTTTACATACTCAATTTAGCAGACTAATTACCTTCCATCGCCATCTGTCAGAATCTTATGGAACTAATCCTTTATAAGATATTAAACAAATAATTTGCAATAAAATAATATTGCTACTGTAATCCTAATCCTATCTTTCAAGTTGGATCAAACTGTACACGGTGTGCAAAATTTGATTAAAATCGGTTAAGTAGTTTAGGAGTCCATAGCGGACGAACACTGTGACACGTACTTTATATTAAGATTATAAAGATTTTTTTTTGTTTGGTTGAACGCACTAATCTTTGAAATTACTGGTTCGATTTGAAGTATATTTCTGTGTTGGATAGTCTATTTACCAACGAAGGCTATAGTCTTTATAACATAACGCTGCGACTATTAGGAGTTGAGCATTGTTAAGAAATGTTATAAAATCGTGACAAACGTTTCAATGTGATACGAAGTTCGCCCTGTCTGCGAGTTATTGCTATAAATAACATTCATAACCCTGCTATAGGATTCCCTGTGTCGTGAGTGCTATGAACAACATAGAAAGTCGAGGACACATATAAAATAAATTTTAGTTTCCGTCTTTCTTCTATAATATTTTTGGCCCATATTGGTGATGCATTTGGTGTTTCTGATATCCATGACGGAATGTTGCTCGTCTGCCGATAGTGTAATCTGTCTATAAAATAGTATAATTACAAAAATCTATTTATGAACTCAAGTCGTGGTTTTATTATTAAATTGTGATGAATAAATTCATGTAATCATTAGTTATTCGATATAAACATAGACATCTTTTTATCTAATCTAATTGTAATTATAATATTATTATCACTTCCGTACTTAGATGGTGTTAACATAATTAATATATTAACATAGAATATATATTTTTTCCAGTGGCTGCGTATTCTCCATTTTCTTCCCTGTCTTCATATTGAGTGGTAATGAAGCAACGCCTGTTATTGGAAGGTAAGCATAAATATTACTCGCACCAAACTTTATGACCACTCCGAAGTTAATGAAGCTACTAATCGATAAACTGCGCAATACACAATTCTTGGTTGAGTTTCGGGATGTGAGTTTACAGTGGGTATTCTCGAATCCGCAAAATAGTTCCAGGTTCAGTTAGAAGGGTCAAAAAGTTTGGCGCAAGGATATACGTCGCTTTAACCATATGCCGTTATATTGGACCCACTATCACAGCAATTACTGATATGTACGGAGCTCTATCCACCCTCCTATTTTAGCCAATTTCCCTCCTGAATAATGGATCCAGTTACGACGTCACATCCTAGTTGTAGTGTAATTTATAATTGTACAGATTAAAAACAAGACTTAGCAAGTTTTTGTTTAATGGTATAATTAAATAGGTTTTTAATTTCAATATTACTAAATAATTTTATTGCTAATTTGTGTTTCTAATGAAACCTCATTAGGCCTCTAAATGAGTTCTTCAATTACCCAGTAGGGTCCGTGGCATCAACAGGGCATTTTTTGGCTATAAAAGAGACTATACTTTCAGTTTTCCGACTGTATGAACAGTTATTCTACAGAGGATCGATAGAAATAAGTATATTCAGGACTTTTTTTTTTCACTTACTTTTTTGGGGAACATTAATTCTCGAAATTTGTAAGTCGATATTTTTTTGTACCGCGCCGTACGCACGGTGACAGACAAATCAAAATTTGTTAACGCACATGCACATGTGGCGACACGGTAATTGTTCAGAAAATATATTTATTTGCATTTGGATATTTTTGACCTATAAAAAAAAACTTTCAAAAAAATTTTTGTCAACTTTTTTCATTTATTTTTGAGATTAGATTTCGTATTTGGATAATTTTAACCTACAAAAAATCAAATTTTTTTTGTAAAGCTGTTAATTTTTTTTTTTATTCTTTCATTTTTTTTACTGTAAATTTTCGTGCAATGGTGCCCCCCAAAAAAAAAACAAAACCTAAGTACATTTATCTTACACAATTCGTTGGTGTCTTCCAGCGAATACCCGTTGAGGCTTTTCTCGCCGGTGGTCGCTATATCCAACGGCATGTTCCGGTTCGTGCGGCACAGCGCTGACGTCACCGGCGACAAGGGCAGGTAACGAAGACATATAGGCACCCGGAGCACCCGACCAATGTACACTACGGACGTTTGTTGATCGTTAAACAAGCTGTCTCTTAAAAACGTATCTTTGATGGCGCATTTACATCAGTGACATTAGATTAGTCGATTAGTCAGTAGTTAGCCCGAATGCGGGAAATATCCGCATGCGGGCTAACTACCAATGTAATTCACCGGTCGATAAAATGTGTGCGGAGACTTCCCGCATTCGGTATAACGACCAATGTAACCAGTCAGTCGACAACTCGGTCGATACAAAGCATGCGGTGACTCCCCTCCCCCAAAATCTCTTTTTCTTTTTTTCAAAGAAGTTAATAATTTCTTTTTCAATACACCACAAACAATCAAAATTGCTCCACAAAACAATAATTGTTGATCCACGGCTAGTACGTGTGCTTATGCCATGCTATTAAAACCAACTATCAAACTGTACCTAAATTCTATTGCACCTCAAATGCGGCCGCTAACGACCAGTGAAAATGGCATCCCGCATGCGGGCCTTACAAATGCGTTACAGAAATCTCCCGCACCCCGAATGCGGGCTCTATCGACCAATGTAAATGCGCCCTGACTCAACGTTTATAAATGCAATGCTTACGGTTCGACAAAGTATGAGTTAAACTAAGTCGAGGTTTTATAATATAAGTTAACTTCAGAAAGATACACCTTCAAGATCTTCGCGAAACTGCGTCTTTTACTCGGGTTAAATACAGACTATAATTGGAAGTTGATCGAAGTTGACTGAGTGCAGTCATTCGAAGTGGCTCTAAACACTCGCCTAACTTTGATTGACTCCGCGTTTAATGTAAAGCCGAATAAATGTTTGTATAACCTTTATATATTGTCTAGGCTTTGACCTAATATGGCTGAAATGCACCATTCTTTTATATCTGAGATCAAAAGCTCACAATGTCCCTATGTATCATAGTGGATATTGTAATGTCTACTTCGGGGTACAGAATGTATTTTTTATTATTGATTTATAGTCTTTAATAGGTAATTGAGCCACACAAAAACCATTTTATCTATTTTTGAGAAACAAAATGGGACTGAAAATATTCACCTGATCTAATAAAGGATATATATTTAATTCCAAATATATGTGGAATTTTGAATATAATAAATATTTAATGTTTTTCCTTTCTTTATATTCCAAGCAAAAGAATATTCATATCAAATTTTAGTTCCATTAATGTAATAGAGATCAAATTATTATTTTCAATTGGAATATTATACTCCACATGATAATTGTAATTATTTCTAAACAAAATAAAAGTTTTACTCAATTCTTTGCACTATTTGTTTTTGATATAATTATATGAACTCATTGGTCCAGTGCTCCATGCATTCTAGGGCGCTGCGCAAACTGTCATACATCAATAAATCCGTACCAGACGTGAACAAGTTGATAAGTCGACTTGTATATTATATATTTTTGATGCATAATAGCCATTAGGATTGTTTAATTCATAGTGATGTGAAAACTCAAAGGAAATGAATGCATTTAGATAAAAAGTATATATTAACATAAGATCACAATTTACAGATGAAACTTAAACTAAAAAATGGCTGCCCTGAGAAAGTATATTTTCGATTTGTTAAGTTATTCACGCCTGATACGGAAATATTTCCTAAGGTTATTTGTAAACTAAGAAACTTTTAGTTGCTTCCACCGCCAACACACGATCAACTCAGTTGCTTGAACCGAACACTGCCTGAAAATTCTAAATCTTTTTACAATTATTCAAATCTGTAATAAATTTTATACTCACGATAGTCTGTCATAGCAAATGGTGTCTAGAGATCTTTTAAGTCATGTATAAATTATGTTGCTATTGCCGTTCTGTATTTTAATATAAACCTAACATAACCTGACCGCCGGTTTCTGAGAGGCTAATCAAGATATTGTTGGAACTAACAACTATGTTAACTTTGAAGCTCTGTCAAATTTATTGGATTTTCTGAAACGTTGATTAAACAGTAATAAATCACAGCTTTGATTAATTGATCAATTATTCAAATAATATGAGACAATTGATTTTTGAGAATAGATTTAACGGTTTATTTAATAATTCTTCGTTGATCACGGCTTTTAAAAACCGATGATAAATGTTGACCGTTAAATTGTTAGTTGTACACTACTTTCCCCTTTTCTGTACCTATTTCAATATGTATGTATGTTGTTTAAAAGTAGTTTCAACTCAGTGTTTAAAACGAATGTTATGTGGTAAAGTGGTCATTTATATTGTCTTCTAGTAGAAGTAACAGACGATCGTGTAAAATACTCGCAACCGGACAAAGCAACGTGTACTTTTACAATTATCACTACACATTTTACAACATTATACATTTTACATTCGTCATTTATAATACGTACTGCGAAGGAGTGGAATAAATTGCCCGCGTCGGTATTCCCGTTTTATTATAATGTTAATGTCTTGAAATCAAGAGTGAATAGGCTTCTACTAAGTGAATGCGCTTTACCACCCAAGACTACATCACCGCTTACCATCAGGTGGGCAGGAGTCAAGCACTAATAATTAACAAAAAAAATCTTTATTGTACACCAAAAGTCAGATTATAAGGAATGGTTCAGCCGTGATTAATCTCCACGTACAAACTAGTTCGTTACAGTTCACATATCATGAGTACTATAGTTGCAAAATGTGCAACGATCAACCCACGATTAGTTCTCTTTAAAATCACAGCAACGTGTGGCGGCAACAAAAGTGGTTACGTTTGCGCACCGCCTTATATTTATATACAATTTATGTATAGGTAACTAATATTGTTACGGAGTGTAGGTTTTGTGTATCAAAATATTCATAAGGTGTGTTAATAAAGTTTGAAGTTGAAAATATTTTGTTTGTACTTATAATTCTAATTTGCAAGTGACAATTAATTTTCAACTTATTTCTCAAGTTACTGGACTTAAAGTAATTTTAAGTTCTCGCTTCAAATTCAAACTTTATTGGCCAAGTTAATAGTTAACTTATATAAAATATGTCATTTGAACATTTAAATTATGTACATTTTTCCATGTTTATATGTCTTGTGAATATGTATAGATATTATACATATTTTTTTGTGTTGTGTCATTTTTATTTACATATAAATTGGGTCAAATATTTAGCGCAATGGGACTGAGATATGTTTAAATTATGTACCTATAATTTAGTCACGGCAATATTTATAGATTTCATTACAACATTTTAAGCATAATTATGTATAAATAAATGTGTATTATAAGCAGAGTTGGGCACTTTGTAATCAGATTAATTAATAATCTGAAAGTTTATTCGTTTATTTTGATTGCAGTATCCCGAATTCAAATAATTTGATTATTTTTTACTTGAGTCTGGTTCGTTACTATTTTATTCCATCAAGTAGATCAAGGTCGTGGTATAGTATGCATTTTATATACGCAACTTAAAAAAATAATAACTTCATTATTTTTTTTAATTTATAAAGTTACATCCATCTGCCGCCATTGTTCGCAGGTGATAAATAACAAAGTAATTTTTTTAAATTCGAATATTGGCACAAATCAGGAGTGGCCAAATTGGCGCTTAGACCTATTTTTTACTTTCGAAACTCTGGCCTATCTTACAAAAAGGTGTTTCTCGAATTTTTAAATGAAGCTATCAGTATAGCTTCATTCACGTAGTATTTTTACGTTAAAAAATATAAAATTCAATTCTTTATAAACTTGTTACTAATCTGTTCCACGTACCTTTGTTTTACATATTAATATTATTACTTGGTATATATTTTAATTTTTGCCTTGTCGCGATCAACCGTTTGGCCATTTTTTTAATGCATGACCCCAAGGGATTAACCAGGTTGGAACCTGATGGTATATATATGGTCTTGCATGGTATATGTCATATAATTATTCAAATACAAACTGATGCTCTTGAATCAAAAAATATTACTTTTATTTTTCTACGATTGAAAATATTGTCATAGCAATTACTTACTATTAATTTGATTACATTTTGTCCATGTGCTTATAAGCAAACAAGTCAAAAGTGAGACAAGTACCTACTATAGTATAAAGATTTGAATTATTATGTATGTTTACATATAAATGTATTTGATCGAAACTAAATTATATGATTTATAAGTATGTGCTACACTTTTGAACACACTTTGAAACGGCGGAGATGAAAATATCCTACCTATTTCATGTATTTTAGTATACAATTGTTTAAACAAAATTGTTGCTAATTAATAACAAATTAAAAGTTTCATAAGATATTATTTTTAACAATATATTACATATATAATTAAGCTTGAATCAACGTTTTTAAAATCAGTAAAACTCTTATTAGTGGTGTTATAATTTATTACTTAATTTTAATGTAATAACCACGTTTTAATATTTTTGTCAAAATGTTTTGTAACCAAATTAAATAATGTGTAATTTTTCATTTCCTAAGAATTGCCTTTCTATTCATTATACTTAATGTTGTAAATAAATGCGGTTGTATAGTTTTAAATCAATTCAATTATTAAAAAAGAAGTATGTGTATGGATGAATGTGTAAAATCGTGAATATCGTTGAAGTACGAGTTTTATTTCTAAGATGTGGGTTTAATTTACACGGTTTTTTATTTTTCTTGTAATATAAGCAGTAAACAATATATTAATAAAACCACAAATATGTTTTGTAGTTTTAAAATTTTGTACAGTCGCGGAATATAAATGGTGCCTGAATGTTAACGTGTTTATACTATATTAGTTTCGCTGAGAAATAATGTTTAATCTTAGATTTATGTGGAAACGTTTTCCTTGTGGCTCTCGAGGCCCCGATTGATTTACATGACACAATTATTTATTAAAGGGACTGACTGATCATATGAGCGTTTTATTTTTCATTATTATTGTCATTCATATCAGACTACAAAATAAGAAGTTGGTCAATTCGTCTGTATTTTTCATGCGTAACTTTATAACTTTTTAGCACCGCTTTGAAGAATTCCTTTTTATGCAAAATCTGATAATTCTCATGTGGCCCCATATACATTTCAGCAAAATTTGTCAAATTGTTTTTGATCCTAATAATGCGCATTTTATTACATTATAATTATAAAATTACCTTTCATAAATGTCTGTGTATAAGTAAAACAACATGCCGGGTCAACAGATCGAAAATAACCCTTATTTTTATTCAATTTGATTGATATTCACGCTACCTCACATAAAGGAAGTGGCGCTACTACACTATATACAATTTAGGACTATATTTGATAATACTATGTTTAAACTTCAGTTAAGGCCACATTCTATTAGAAATAGTACTATTTCGATTTTTAGGTACTCTGTTCGGATTTAAGTTTGTATGCAAATTAAGATTACCAAGAATATCAAATTAAAAATATCAAGGGAATTAATTTAGTGTTGTCGCTACGACTATTTAAATGATATAAAAATCGTAAGTACCCATTATAACAAAGTTAATAAGCTACATTTTATAAATACCGTATAATTTTTGGTTAATATATTTTAATCTCGAGTTATTTTAGAAATGTGCAATAAAAAGACAAAATGCATTTCATTGTGTACTTATTTCAAAAACAGGGTTTATAATAACTCAAAAGAAAAGAAAAAGTCTTTGATAAACAATTATATTTTATTTGTACATACAGTTTTAAACTACGTAGTACATTCTGATGCAAATTTTAACATAATTTAGAGACATGCTTCTGGAATGTTTATACGAATACTGAATACATTAATATCATACTAAATATTAGTACATGAATCCCATCTTACGTTCACTGAAGCGAATACTTATAATTAAATAAACAAAAACTTGAGCACCGGCAACAAAACACTAATAGCTTTATATTATATAAGTTATATATATAAATACTTTAATGATTATATGAAAGACCAAAAATGTTTGAACATTTAACTATAAAATTAACTAAAAAATATTTAAGGTACTAAGTACCTGAGATCTTATATAAATTGTCTAAGCATACAAATGAATTAAAGTGATTACATCGCAGTAAAGTTTTTATAATCATAATACCCCAACTTCATTACCGGAATTATCCGCAACACGTCACAGATCTACATATCAATGACAGATAGTATTAAATGATATATAAAAGCTACAAAGCCACGAAACACTCATAGCCCTGCGGCTCGCGTCGATTCTATGCGATCGACAGAGTTAAGCAACTGCGGGCGCGGTCGGTACTTGGATGGGTGACCGCTAGTGACAAAAATTTCTTGAGCGTTTTCGTGATTCGAAGGTCACAATAAATTGTCGCGACCCGGTTTTTATCGTAGATAGCAATCGTCAAGTCATGGAGGGCTTCGGGCGGCTTAAAAGCTTCCGACACTTGGGCTGGCCACTAACCTCCACCAATCCGCACTGGAGCAGCGTGGTGGAGTATGTTCTAATCCTCCTCAGTAATGGGACATTAATTGATTGACGGCAAAACACGTTGCTTCAAATCAGATATTCAAATTACCATGATTTAATTAATTTTAAGTTTAATGTGTATAAACATAAGTTATTCATTAAAACATAATTAAGACAGAAAAAATTACTATAATGAGAGTTGTAACTATTTCTTACGTCTTTGGTGATACGGTCAAATTCGGAGTTGTACATTGTTCAAATACTTTGTGATATTATTATATACAGATTACTATTATCAACTTAGTAGGTATTCGTCTTTGCATCAATCCGCGAACAAAATGTATTATTGCATTGCAAAGTAATACTAACTTGATAACAATGGATTTCCGCAAAGTAAGTAAGTAAAATGACTGTAATTTTTACAAATTTTCATCAGGGATTCTTAACTATAACGAGGGATCGAATATTCGAATACATATTTACTAAAAAGAAACTTTTAACTCCCATGCACACATTTATATCCAAAAATTTACTTTATCTAAAATGCTTTGAATATTCGACATCTTAAAAAGGAGGATTATACCACAATTTTAATTGCGTATTGTTGTTTTTTAACTGATTAGATTGAAAATTTATACGACACTTAACGAGCCTTAATAATTACACGTTGTTATGAAGGATATTAAAAAATATTTTCCTACTTTTTAACAGTTGTTTAATGAAATTAAAGCAATTTATAATAATTATATATTGCACGACATCTGCGTCAAAAATATCCTTATATATATAATAAGTAATTACTACTTAATGATAACTGAATAGTTAAAAATTAATGAATTAGGAATTATTATTTATCACATCTTTCATTAGACAATAATCATTATATAGGTATACTAATACACTTAAAATACCAACTTAAAACAATGAGCACATCTTGAATATTTAAATAGATATTGCGGCAACAAATTATTAAGCAATAAAAAATTTGAACACTAACTTTAAGGTTGAGGTTACATTGACCAAGTTAAATACATAAATTACATTTGAAATCAATAGGTTCTACGTGTGAATTATTTATACAATTAATTAGTCTGCTTCTAGCATACGACATCAAAAGCTACAGTATTGAAAAATGTCAACATTTAACCACTAATATGGGTAAGGTAGCTGAAATTTGCTACTAGGTGGCGCCACCAGGATTTATTCACATCGCATATTATTGTTTATACATTTCACATGATCATGACAAAAGTCTCTTGTAAAGTGTTTCAATGTAAAATATAGGTAATAATTTATTACTAGGAATAGTTATTGAAAATTAAAATAAATCGTGCTACGAAACATATCGAAACTAATATGTAACCTTCAATCGGACTACTGGACCGATTTGAAAAAATCTTTTACTGAAATATAGTCCATTTATGGAGGAAGGCTATATAACATCACGCTAAGATGAACAGGAGAGGAGCTGCAATAAAAAATATCGCAAAAACGGCAAAATTTACAGCTTTCCTTGCGTGCGCTGAGTAAACGGTGAAAGTTACTCAAAAATCATGTACTACAAAATTGTTCCCCTCTAAAA
>DWJN01001190.1:0-18967 GCA_018248895.1 Carystus phorcus
TCGTTGAAGCGCAAGAAGAGCAAGGACGAGCTGGACCTGGGCGACCTGGTGTGTCCGCTGCACGACGACTGCTCAGGTGACATGCTCGCATTGCCCACCTCGCCAGTAAGTCCGCTACTAACAGTACTAATCACTTTCCCTACACTATACCACCCTACCTCATATAATACCATATTTACAGTAGGTACGGTCTCGACGGTTTGAAGAACGCGATAAAAGTAACAAAAACGCTCGATTACTGCAAAATGTTAATTTCAAATTCAAATTCAAATCGTTTATTTGTAATATATATGAAAATTAATTGCTATATATATGAAAAATGTAGATCTCGTTATCGTGATCACGGCTGTATATCTAACTCAGTTTTGGCAAAAATCCGACTTACTGCAACTATGCTATTGACAGCAGACCTATACATTTACGTAGGTATACACAGGCCCGTCGCTAGCTTTTTAACTACACATGCTGAATTTTGTTAAAAAAGCTATTTAATGTTTTTTTTTTATATATTATGTTGCGGATCGCTCAATTTGCCGCCATCTTGGACGTACCGTCCGCGTGTGACGGACCTGCGTATACATTTAGATAATACTTGAAAAATAATTCTTATAATTTTAATAATACTTAATAAAAACTCGACTCAAGCCAGTTAAGATATTGCGGTGTTGTTAAAAAATAGTAAGTTGAGCGAAAATGTGTAATCAGTTAAATGATCAAATATTCATTGAAATAAAGCGACTTTTAACAGAGTATGATGAGTACGACTTATTAACAGAGTCTAGTTCAATTAAAAAAGGAAGTTCTCAATTCGTCTGTTTTTTTTTGTTTTATTGGTAACTTTTTACTGAGTGTACAAATTTGGATGATTCTTTTTTTATTCGACAGCTGTTTGTAATGTGATAACATATTAATTGATTGAGCAACATCTGATACGTAGGTTTTGAGTCATCCCTACAATGCGCATTGATAGGTATCACTTCGGAATCAGAATATTTAATTAGAGTCAGTTTTTTCTTTTGTCCATTCACAAAGCGATTACGAGTTTATAACATCACGTCACGCTTACATAATGAAAGGAGCCACTAAAAAGAAAGAAATAAAACACTTAACAACAAAAGTAAGACCGCCTTCAAAAAAAGTAAAATTATTTGATGAGGGAAACTGTTCAGGAAGTCGGTACCAGTTTCTTTAATCGTTCTCGACCAAAAGCACATTCCTAAACAGTATCCTTCATCAAAATATTTTATCCTTTAGAAGGCGATTTTACTTTTTGTTTAAAGTTTTTTTTTATATATTTGCTTGTTACCTTTTGGATTGTAGTGGAATTTCGACACTGAAAAAACCACTCGTATTTTTAATTATATTGAATGTACATTTCTATAAACTAGTAAAACTAAAAGTAGTGCTAGATTTAGCCAATATTAGATCCTCTCATTGTATGTAGGAGAATATTATATAGAGTTGATTTGGTGTCGAATAATTTATATGAAACTAAGTCACTCCTTCATTATCATGTTATAATACAGACATGTCGAAGTCATACGATATCAATGATTTCATACATGATTATACTGGTTTTTATTTTTATATCAACAGTTTTAAAGTTGAATTCACGGAAAATGTACGAATTTGGTAATGACATTTTTTATTTTTACGTTGAACAATAATGCTGTGTTTTGCTTGTGCACAAAAACAGGTTTTGGTGTTCTATTGATTTAACACGTTAACAATGGTTTTGATACTGGAAGAGGTTTATCTTAACTGTTTAACAAGCTTTCATTTTTTGGTTTTTGGTGATAATAATCAATAAGTTTTAATTTGATTTTGGTATATATTATTACTATATTTATTGATACACTGTTGTTTTGTAAATAATGACTGTTTGATTATGATTTTAATTATGGTTGACGTTATGACCTTATCGATTTGATTAGTCAGTGCAACTTTTAAGGCATAGGTTTTTAATGTTTATAAACCATAATTGAGCTAACTGGCTACTCGTAAAGTCCAAGGCCGTCGTAACACAAAAGCCATCGCAGACGCGTTGCCGTCCGAGAGGGAGACGAAAATTTGTCATTTCACTATACATTTCCGTGGTTTAAACCACAAACAATCTCTGATATAAGCTCTCGCAGCGTTGCTAATTGTAAGGACGCAGAATTATCGGAAATTACCGTAATGTCACAAACTCCAGTGGCATCAACTAGTGGCATAGTGGCAGCCGCTTTCCTTACTTAGAAACACGTATTAACAGTATTAAAAGTCCTATATGTATTATATTATAGGTCAACAGTATATAATTATATTATTATTGACAGACGATGAGAGTAAAGGCAGCGCCGGGCGTCGCGTCGGCTGTCTGTCCCCCGCGTGACGCCGCGCGTGCTCACTAGCGCTCCCGTCACGCCCCGACGCCACCTGTCACCCTCTAGCGTCAGCTGTCACCCTCTGGCGTCACCTGTCACTCGCTGACGTCATCTGTCACTCGCGCGTCTAACGCAGGTAGCTCTGGACAGTCGCCTTCTCGGCGTTGTAAGTAAGTAGAAACGTTAGAGATATTCACCACAAACATTATTGATTTTGACCCCGTTGTATCGATCATAGTCAGGGCGTAGGCCCTGCTTGTTGGGAATTAACATGAAGGCTACTGTTTTAGTTGTAATTGAACCTCCGACTCAATAAGGGCTGCAAAAAGGAAAATCTATGTGTAACTTAAATGACTGATTGAAGAGAAATATTAAACTGGCCTCATTTATATTTGTTGCAAGCGCGTACTTCTAACTCTTTAATGTCTTAAAAATATCTGTGGTGAAAGTTGGTGAAAAACTTAGTACAATGATTCCAAATATTACAACATTTGTCACGTGGTATTTGATAATATTCAAAATAAAATACGAAATTTATATCGATCAGACTAGAATTTGGTAACATCTCTTTAGCAACTATTCTCAGACAGCTAAACGGATTTCTTTCAAACATAGCTCGCTTTTGATAAAATAATCTTTCAAAAAAAGAAAATTATTTTAAATCATATCTTTCGTTTAGAAGCTACGAGGGATGTATTGTTAAACTTATAAAAGTATTTACATCAAGGGTTAAAAATAAAAAATCTCTAATACTGACGAATTAATTTCACTCGACATCATACAGCCGGGGTCGATATATCCAATAACAAAATGTTTTTTGTGAATATCCGCTATATACGAAAGTGTATGTTTGTATATCGCAACGATGTTTGAAATTGTACGTGTTTAGTTTTGTATTTCGATGGCAATTAACTTCGGATGTAATCGGATGTGACGTGTGTTTGTTAATATAGGAAAAGTAAACGTTGGTGTACTAAAATATCATTGGTGTGAAGCTTGTGGTGCTATGTGCGGAGTGCCGATGTCGATGTTTGGTTGTATCAGAGTCAATCTTTACTGTGAACCCGATGTGTCATTATTTTGTCTATTAATGTTGAAGGAGCGTTGATAATAATTAACAAATGTTTTATTAAGTCTTACTGCCAAAAATCATGTCATGAATTTATTGGTTCATAAGATAACGAGAGAAAATATTGTATTTAAAAAAAAGATTATTATTATTATTTAAATTATTAAGTAATATTTTGTAGGTTAAGTATTTAATCCGATGATTGATTCGTTATGTAGTTGGGTAAATATGTAAAACCATTAACAACGGCCGCAATAGACATTCCAGTGCTACACGTTTACGATAATTCAGTTGTCGTGAGTTGTTAGTCGCAATTCATCCGATTAAATAATGTTACTGGGGGCCGATTTGACAATCGCCAGTTATTATTGCCAGTTAATATTATAATATACATTTTATTTATAGTTATTTTAAAAGATATTTGTATGTGCACACGCTTTTATATGATTAATGTCTTTCTCGCATGCGGACAGGTTTAGGAGATTGTTATTGTTTTGTTTTTACTACTATTACGAAATATATGTGAAGTTTAGTATAAATTCGTCCATTTTTAGGCAATATGGAACGTAAGAAACATTAATTATTTTTTATTTGTGTAAATCAATTTTAAAAACACTTTAATACCATTGCATCGGTGGGAATACTGTGTAAACAGCCCATTTGAGAGTTTAGAAACACTTTTAGGAACAATGAAAAGGATAGGTGAACAAGCGAGAAATTAATTTTTTTATAGTTTTAGTTTTTATTTTTTGTGTATTGTGTTCATACCATGAACTAAGCGTAGAATAACACAATAAATAGTTGATAACTGGCGATTGGAAAATCGGCCCTCACCTGTTGCTTTAATGTTATATTGTGTAACTGTTTAATGCAGAACCTAGCGCAATTAAATAATAATATTAGTAGTTTATAAACTGACTGACTGAAGAGCGACAATATTAAACTGGTCTCATTTCTATTTGCTGCAAGCGTGTAACTTGTACGGTAGCTGTAAGTTATGCCAGTTTGTTAATACACTAGATGTTTCAGAGGCAACCTATGTGTTGAGTTTTCTAAGAGTTTTCATTGTTAGATATTACAAATGTATATTGTGTCTACGTCTTATTATGAATGTTGAAGTTGTTCAATGTTTTTCGTGCTCCAAAAATATAGTGTACGCACTATAAGACTTTAATACTTATATTGTATAATATAACTATTTCGCACAACTACAATTTCGAATGGTTCAGTATTCCATAGAAATAAGGAAAATATATGGACCATAGCGTGCTTCTATATTATATATCGAGTATTTGTAAGGGCAACTGGTAGAGATGAATCACGTAAATGTTTTAAAATGTAATTATCAAGAGTTAAACTCAAGGTACAAAGCCTAAGCTAAATTTTTATCATACTATTGGCTTTTTGATTTTTTTGTATCTTTCCTATACGATATAATCCAAGTTCCTGTTCCTACCACGCTGTGCCAAATTTATATAAATGTCGTGTTGTATGATATCTTCGGGCGTCGCTGTCGTAGGGGCGTGGCTTCCAGCGTAGTACAAAGTGTTAGTTATTATTAAAGTCAAATTGAATTTACCCAAAATTACTAAATCATATTAAGATTAATTAAAAAAATGAATCGTACTAAAAGCGGAACTTTAAATCATTCTTGTCCTTATCACCAGAAGTTTGTCAAACTTGTCTACAATTTTGTAACTTATACCTTTATACAGTCTCAATTATGCGGATCATCTCCTTTTAAAATGAAATTATCTTTTTTTGAAGCTGTTTTTCTATCTTTTTTATTGAAATGCAAAATGCATCTACTCGTACTATAGTACGTTATACTTATTGGCCATTAAGAATTATACGTGTTATAGAAACAGGCCAATACATTGTACTTTCATTGGCTCTTCACACGTTATATATGGAAGTGGATGTAATTTGAAAACTTGTATATTCAAGTTAGCTATTTATAAACAAAACGGATCTTTTCGAATTTTTGAAAGTACATTTAGCTTTACTTTTTAGATTTTGTAACTTGAATGTGTTTGTATTTCCCATTATCTTTTACATGAAATAAAACCAACCTAATAAACCAACCAACCAAGTTAATATGTATGGATCCATCTCCATACGAGCGTTGTATGCTGGGAGTTCCGCCGCTACCACTGCGAGCCCGCACGATCAAAGGACCCTCGTCTTCCATAACATGTAATACTGATAAGTGTATTATAGCAAGGGGTGGACGAAACTTCGACATCGCCGAATATCATTAAATTTAAACAACAATATTTTTAACAATTCATTTATACAATATTGTATGAAATAATTTATACAATAAATTAAAGTCATTAAATACGAAATGTAAAAGTTAATAAACACTGAATTAATTGACTTGTTTTATTATTTTCTTTAGTTGTCCTTATCGTCGAACATTGGATGTGATCTTTGTTGATTTGTGTCCGCGTTCTTCAATATTTTGAGACCCTCTGGAAGTAAAACTTCGTAAATTATTATTAAAAAAAATGTTGCTAAACTAAAAAAAACTAACTAAGTTAACCAATAACGGTAACATTTTAAAATATTTTTTTTTACTTAGTTACTAGATGAAAAGGGGGTCTTATCCAAAGTATTATTATTTAAGTAGGTAATCACTAAGTAAGGTAATAGTAAGTAATCAGTTAAACGAGTAGGATAATAGGTTCACTGCCGATTGATATTGGTACCTCCTGTTGTCACAGATTGAATTTTCTTATATTTATTTATTGCTTTTTAGTTCATACGAAATTGGCGACATTTATTAAATAAAAATAAAGCCATGATAAAATTGTATCCACCTTTCCCTCTCCCTTTACGTCTAAGTTCCGCCAACCTCTCCACTTCAGTTTCTTCTTCAAAGTTCTCTTTTTCCCTTTTATACGAGTCCTCTTGAGCTTGTTTTAACAGTGATTCTTCTAAAAAGGTTAATTCTGCAACCAATGTTTTATAAATATGACTTAAGGTACTTCTTTCTTTGTACCTCTGCCGCAGCCATATGACACCAATAGCTATTTCGGACACAATGAAAAAAGGTAAAAAGGATACACAAATTAGAGGAGTAATTAAAAATGTGTTTTTGTCACATTGCAATAAATAATTGTCTTGTAACTCGAAACATAAAATAACAATATGAAAAGTGATAAACTAATGAATGTTTGTATTACTCAGCATCTGATCTGTCAAACTCTTGGGGCTATGAGCGCTTCAAAATTCACGAGACTCGCGAATATAATAAGCTTATATTAGCTTAGAATCCTACAACAGAGCAAGGTAACACGCATGTCGTGTGGCTTACTGGTGAGCCGGGGATCCATGGTGATCCAAGGTCCGGTGAATATGTTGCCGGCGGTGGGGCGCGCCTTCGCCTCGGGCTCCATAAGCTGCGTCACCTGTTGCTTGCACTCGGTTGATAGCTGGTTCACCACTCCCGTGCGGAACCTCCACTTGCGCATCACCTGCCAATACATTTTTATATGTAACTAGTTCACCCAGCGGACGTTGTTCTGCAACATATAATAACCTAGCAGACTCGGCCACGCGTTGCTGTGACTAAGGTTTGCGTACTCAATTTTGTCAATTAATTATTTAACAATATAACTGCAAGTTTTACCTGTTTTTCGTATAGCTTTTTCACTGATGTTTCGTTAAAAGGCAACGCCTTGTTTAGCATTGTGTACATAATTATGCCTATGGACCACATATCGGCAAGTTTGGGCAAGTAAGGAACGCCTTTCAATACTTCGGGAGCTGCGTACGAGAGCGAACCGCAATAAGTCTCACTTAAAATGTCGCGGTCGCGTTGTCGAACGTTTCTCGCGAACCCGAAGTCTGTTATCTTAACGTTATAATTTGCTGTGATAAGTATATTTTCACACTTCAAGTCCCTGTGTGCGATGTTCATCGTGTGAATGTAGTGAATTCCCGACAGAATTTGACGCATCCATAGCCTGCTTTGGTTCTCTGGCACAGCGCCGTTTTGCGTCAAAAAATCGAGCAGATCGCCGTTTTCAGCAAAGCGGAGGAATATGAAGTATTTAGCACGACGTTGGAAAATGTTGGACACATGTACGATGTGCGGGTGGTTTATTCGAATTAAAACATCCAACTCTCTCGGAAGAAACTTGGTGAGGTAGTCTCGCGGCGCCTGTGCGGTGTCTATAACCTTGCAAGCGACCACACTATGCCGGGTTTCGTCGACCATGTGCGTGGCTTTAAACACCTGAAAATAAGTTCCGATTATTTACTTCGCAGCGCTTAATATAATGCCACACCGATAAATCTTACTTTAGCATAGGAGCCTTCGCCGATAATTTTCTCTAATAGAAATCCTTTCTCCTGCAGCACTAAAATGTCGGACTGGGTCGTACTAAGGTCTAACTTTTCGGTCATTGGACCAATTTACATATTCCCTTTGCCGCTCATAACTTCATTTTCACTTTTATCGGCAGCATAATGTAGGTATGGTCTATACACAACAATTTTTTTAATATTTTAATTTACTACATTTCTATATCAATAACTTATCAGTTATCATTTTTTGATGTCAATTGTAACACCTTACTGACATTAGACAATAAAAAATAATAGATTAAATATAAGGTTTTATTTATTTGTACTGTACTAACATGACGATTTGTCCGTACGAAAGAAAATTGTAATAATTATGTGTACCTAAACTAAAACTATGAAAACGAGGAACCGGCTACTGGCCGCGTCGACTTTATCAGGGAGGTGTGAGATAGGTGTAATTCTTTTTCCGGTTTTGTCTCCGAGGCTTTTTCCAAACTTTTTTGTAGAGCATCTCTCTCTTCACGAGCCTTTTTAAAAGCGAGTGTCTCTTGTGCCGTCCACTCTATAAAATATAATAGACGTAATATAATTGTAACGCAAGATTTTTTTAACGTAACACACTCAGCCCCATACTAGGTTTCCCAGTCGTGGGTGCCGTCATGACAACACACAAAGACAAGAACACACAACATAAATAGACTAGACTACAGAAATTTAAACACAGCATTCAAATACCCACCTCGCTGGGAATCAAAAACAGGACCCTATAAACGGTGATCCGCTATTGGAACCAATTGCGCCATACGGCTGTTAGTTTATTCCAATAAATTAGGTGCGTATATTTACATAACATGCAGCTGATAACTTAATTATCTCTGAAATAACCTACTTATATGTCATTCCTATTGAGTGAGTCCATACCTGACAGTCTGGAATCCATAGCAATCCATTCGCTATTAACAATTTGGTCGGCTTTAATCCTGTGCTCGTAGTTCGGCTCCAACATAGCCGTTACTAACCGTTTACAGTTTTCAGACAACGAGTCTATATATCTGGATCTAAATCTCCAATTTCTATTTACCTGGGCTTGGTACAACTGCTTTACGTGTTTATCTTCGAAGGGCATTGCCCTGTTTAACATGACGTAAACTACTATACCTAGCGACCAAATATCCGTCGGCTTGGGATAGTAGGGGGCGCCGTGTAAAATCTCCGGAGCAGTGTAAGACAAAGATCCACAAAATGTCTCGCTGTGCACATCCTTCAATTTCTTATCGACGCACGTCCGAGCGAATCCAAAATCGGATAACTTAGCGTTTTGGTTGGCAGTTAGAAGAACATTTTCACACTTTATATCTCTGTGAGCTATTTCAAGTTCATGCATGTAATGTATCGCAAGTGCTAATTGCCTCGTCCAGATGCGAGCTTGGTCCTCCTGAACGGCGCCTTTTTGCAGAATGTGTTCTAATAGATCGCCATGTTCCATGTATCTCATGAATATGAAGTATTTGTACCTCCGTTGGAATATGCTGTGCGTGTGAACTAAATGCGGATGATTCAATTTTATTAACATATCTATTTCTCGTGGAAGAAACTTTTTAACGAAATCTTTAGGCGCTGTACTGGTATCTATAACCTTACAAGCTAATATCGTCAATTTGTCACTCTTATTTGGATTCCGATATTCAGCTAGATAGACCTGTAATGATCTAGGTTTTATTAGAAAGTTTTTGTGATGTCTGCAATACACTGAACGAATAATGATAATTGATTTTATACCTTAGCATACGATCCTTCATTTATTTTTTTTAACATTTTATATCCTCGAGAGTTAAGTGTTAAGTGTTCAGAATTAGAAAGTTTCAAATCGTCTTTAATATGCTGCAAATATTATAGATTTAAAGATACAATCAATATGCAATACAATCGTATTTGGCTATTGATTCTAATGTTGAAGTGTAAATACCTTTACCTTTGATTTGCCCTCCATTTATTCCTGTTTGCGTTGTTTAGCTGAGATATTGGCTAGTGATTTGATCATTTCACTCGCCTGTAAGTATATATGTATGTAGCATTAATCAAATCTCTATTTCGGCTAAACCATCGCCCTTAATAATAAATGTAAATGTTATTCACACTGTTGCAAAGCCTACAAGGGCGTAAAATGAAATGAAATTATTCTCAAAGTTGATTTTACCAAGCTTTTTCCTAAAGGCAAACTACGACATTGTTTCAACAAGTCCTTTCAGTGAGTATCTAGTATTAGCGGAAGCGGCAAGACACTCCTAAGGATATTTTTTCCTAGTCACAGTTACAGGTATACCTTTTTAAAATTGTTCTAGTGATATGATTATAAGTTTGTACATATTATATGATTTAAATGACACTCACCCTGAATGCAGAATCTCTCTGTTGCCTGTCTAAAATATCGCCCTGTCTTTTTGGTGGATTTCTATGTGAATCGGAAAGTCGTCGCCGCTCCTCCCTGGCACGTTTCAGCGCTGCTGCTTCAACGGCATTGAGAGCTATTTCAATTAAAAACATATTAAATAGAACATCTCAATAAAAATCTACTAATGATTTCTATGTCAACTTTACGTACAGGTTAATCTACTGTCCATTGCAATCCATTCGGAGTTAAGAATCTGTGTGGCGTTGTATCGTAACCCTGAGTCCGGTTCAAGCAAATGTTTGACGACCGATTTGCATTCCAGAGAAATGATGCTGGCAACTCGCGATCTGAACCGGTACTTCTTTCCCATCTGCTGCTCGTATAACTTTCGCATGCGGGTGTCGTCGAAAGGCATGGACTTGTTCAGCATCACAAACAAAACTACCCCGAGCGACCACAAGTCAGTCGGTTTAGGTAAATACGGCTTTCCTCTCAATATCTCAGGCGCGGCGTATGACATAGACCCGCAATACGTTTCACTGAGAATCGGTTGGTCCTCTTCGTCGACGCAGAATCGCGAGAAACCGAAATCGGAAAGTTTTACGTTAAAGTTTGCCGTTAACAGAACGTTCTCGCATTTGATGTCTCTGTGTGCTATTTCTAACTCGTGTAAATACTGAAGACCCAACGCTAGTTGTCGGATCCAAACTCGTGATTGATTCTCCGAAACGCACCCGTGTTTTAATATGTACCCTAAAAGATCTCCATTTTCACTATATCGCATAAAAATATAATACTTAGTCTTCCTTTGAAATATGCTGTGTATATGAATAAGGTGAGGGTGATTTAGATGAATCAGCACATCTATTTCACGTGGTAAAAATTTCACTACGAAATCCTTTGGCGCTTTAGATGTTTCTATAATTTTGCACGCAAGCGTTATCTTGTTCGTGTCGTCCTTCGTGGAATACTCGGTCAGGTAAACCTTCGCGTAAGCGCCTTCCCCGACGTACTTTATAAGTTTATAGCCCTTCGCAGATAACGTATTTTCTTCGGATGCTGAAGTTTTCAATTCGGTCATGATAATGTTGACGAACTGATAAACATGAGCCTTCCGTTTTCTTTACATCCCTCCAAGTAACTCTCCGGTCATTGGACCAACTTACAGCGGGAGGAAAAGAGGGCATTTTTATGTGTTTACAGAGGTTACATTACCGAAATTTTGACTTCCCCCATCCCATACACAATCACATACAACACTTTGACAACATCTTGACCCGAGTGACATCTGGACATCAAGAATTCAACGAGATCATAGATGAAATTCCTTATTTTTTTACAGATTTTGAAGACAATGATATGTAGTGCAAATGACGTACATTTTCTTTCGTTACTACAGCTACTTATTGCATTTATAGTTCAAATGAAACAATAGATATCGATTCACAGTCTTTATTCAATTCATACACATAGGCTTTAAATCTCCGGAAAAGCAAGCAGACATCAAGAATAAATACATAATTTTGTACTAAGTACCTATTTACATGTAAAAAAACAACAAAAATAACAAATCAATAATAATAATAATATTTTCTACTTATAAAGTAATGTCTCGTCGATACACATTCAGGAATTCGAGCAAGAAACTCGCAATATTTAGAACGGAATGAACAACATAACATTGAACTTGTTTAGATAAAGAGCCTCATTGTAAAATAAACACCAAGGTGTTCGTAGATATAAATATATAATATTATAATGTTGTACTTATTAATTTTTAATATGACATGTAAGTATTTGCTCGTTTCCTTTTTAACTTGCAACGCGTTAGTGATTTTGACGTTAATAATATTCATCAATATCATTTTTCGAAAATTCTGCCACTAAAGGAGAAAAAATTACTGTATAATTATAAATTTCGTTCAATTTATATAGTAAAACCACAGAATACTTCCGATTTAGAAGAAAAAAATACGCTCATAGTCACAGGCTAGTACACGAGACAATAATGATTTATTTATAATGTAACAAATGACGACATATTCAGGGACACTTAAAATTTGAACTTGCTATAGTTCCAATTGCTTTTTTGACAAAAATTCCCCAGCTATTGATATCCTCTCCAAAAACGAGGGCGCAGGAGTAAGAAGCAGCTGATATTGATCAGAGTGGGGATGATCAGGGTACCGCTTCTCTCTACGGATCCTCTCCAGTAAATGCTGCGGTTCACACTTCGACTTACTTTTCCATTCAGCACTCAAAAACTCTTGTAACACTTTGGGTAATATTTTAAAAGCGCCCTTCGCTTTTGTGTCACTCGATTGTAATTTCTCCGGTTCCTCAGACCGGTTACTTATTATAATATCATCAACTTCGACATTAGCTTCAGACTTCTTCGGCTGCTGTTCTTGTAGTGGCTTATCGTTATCACTGTCTCCTGTTTTAATATCGCTTTTATTGTAATATCTATTAATACGTTCTTTCACAATATCACTTAGAGTTGATTCATTTTTTATATTATCTCTTTCGGATCCATCGATGTTTACGTATCCTGTTCTCGTTTCAGTTTTGATTAGAACTTGATTTTGGTCGAAATCTGTAGCTTCAGTATCAGAATCTTCTTCTACTTCTGTTGAATTGCTTTCAGTAGCATTGTTTGTTTGTAAATTGTTCTTCATATCTTCGTCCATATTAGAATTGCTACTCTTCTTTGTCGTTGCATCAATCATTGTCATAAAATGAATATTATCTTCTTCCTCCAGAATCTGATACACTCTGTGCACTTCACTAATGTTTATCCTGAAATCGAAATCCAAAGTTATTCTCATTCTCGAAAGGTTTTTGTCTAGAATGTTTAACTGTTGAAGTCAAAAATTAATTACAATTATAAGACTCACCCTTGCCTTGCTTCGTGGCAACAATATAACATGGTGGGATCTATCGGATGAGCTTCAGTATTGAAGATGTAACCGCCCACGTCCACTATACATTCACCATTGGGCGTGTTAATGACGGTTCCCTTTACACCGGGGTTGTGTATAAAGTTGTCGGGATCGAACAACAGATATAAATATTTTGTTGTTTCTGCCAAGAAAAACGATTCCATACGGTCCTCCTTGCGATGGTCGCGAACGTCCTTTATCTAGAAAAAAGGGGAAAATACAATTAGTAAAAATGGCTCGTTTTTTGAAAAACAGCTTCATAATAAAAATTAAAGTTTATCTATGCGGCTCGGAAGACCTTTTAAATAAAAACTCAGAAAAAACGTGGGTAACATTGACAATCCTGTTCATCGATCAATTTTTCAAATAAAATGACATATTCATGCTTTCAGTTGCATGTTTGTTAGTTAATATATCATTGATCAGCCTTTAAGAAGTCGGCGGACAGAGTAACCTCCATCCTATCTGCTATGCCATTATTTTAAGGTTATGTGCTGTACACCCTACCCTATTTTTCATTAGGACATGATTTTCCTATCCTCCTATTGGGTTGTCTGGAAGAAATCGCTTGTTAGCGATAAGGCCGCCCATTGGTGTGCAAACAATAAAGAGTTATAAATAAAAAATAAATAAATAATATGTACATGATTTTTGAGTAACTTTCACCGTTTACTCAGCGCACGCATGGAAAACTCGAAATTTTCCCGTTTTCGCTATATTTTTTATTGCTGCTCCTCTCCTATTCATCTTAGAGTGATGTTCTATAGCCTATAGCCTTCCGCTATAAATGGACTGTCTAATCCAAAGGAATTTTTGAAATCGGTCCAGTAGTTCCTGAGATTAGCCCATTCAAACGAACAAACAAACTCTTCAGCTTTATATATTAGTATAGAGTATAGATGTTAAAACACGAGTTACAGAGAGGATATCATAATGTAGACGAATATATTAATAACAAGGATATGGTAATACACAGCCAGGGCCGGTTCTGCTCAGATTAGCTATGCGAAATAAGTTTTTAATTAGCGTGGGTATTAAAAGATCGTTTCTGTTGCCGTTTTTTCCTCTTTCTAAGGTAATTCTCCGAAATGGTAGTAGGAGATTTAACTATCTATTTTGTATTATATATATTTTTTATATTTTTTATCTATATTTTCGTGTATGAAATACTTACAAGAAATAATTGAATTTTTTTTAATTTCGACATTTAACAAACGTTCTTCAATTGACGTGTATTATGTTCGTGTTTATTTCACCGAAGTCCCCGTAAACGGTTAGACCAATTTTGATGTAATTTTTGTGCGTTTACGTGAATTCGAGAATGGTTTTTGTTCACAATTCGGTCCAATAGAAAATGTTACTCTATAACAGGATAAAGATTGATTTTGATATAATTTTTTGTGAGAGTTCGAAAATAGTTTAGCGTCACAATTCTTTTCAATACACAATGCTTTATACATAACAGGATAACAATTGCCTATATATATAATATGCTAGATGTACCAGACGCGCGTTGCTACGCATATAAAAAAAAATAAGAAATATCAGCATATATCAACCATATGTCCAATTGATCAGTAAAATTTAAAATTTTCGACTGTAACTCATTAATAATGATTCTCATCGATATAATTTTGATACCAAAACCTTCTTCAGACAATTCTGAACAAAGTTACTAAAAACATCATTACTCTATCTCCTACCATTTCAGAGTTTATAGGACATACATACAAACATAAATTTTTAACTGATTTCAAAAAAAGGAGAAGGTTCTCAATTAGATTATTTTTTTATGTGTGTAGGTCTATCACTTCACTTCACATCGCCGTCGAGTCTAGACGTCTACATAGCAAAATTTTATTTAATTTAATTTTAAATATTTAATTATCTCGGCCGTCACAGTCATAATTACCTACTTAGTTCTGTTTAGCTGCGTTAACAATAGTACAGTGTTAGCAAAATATCTGGGTCATCGACGCTTCGAGGCAGCCGACATACACTCGTCACCGAAAAGTAAGTGGATATTTTTCTCGCCCATTACTTCACCTTGCGACCAACATGAAATACTGCGCTGGGTGCAAAGACTTTATTCGTGGCGTGGATTACATAGAATGCCAACTTTGCCACCTCGATTACCACAACGACTGTGTTAACACCCCAGCCACTGTAGATTGGATATGTCCAACATGTACATCCAAACTACCTAAAGGGGATAACACAAACAAGACTATTCGACTCGCTACTCCAACAAGACCTACAACACCCACTAATGTCACGATGAGAAAAAAGCGCTCCATAACTGACGTAGATAACTCGGAACCCTCAGGAGCAAACATTTCAATTGAAGACATTCGCACTTTATTGCGCGAAGAATTAAGAGCGCAAGAAAGTAGAATGGCTAGTAGAATAGATGACCTTAGCACTCAAATTAACGACTTCAAACAATCTATGGACTTCCTTAACGAACAGTTTGAAAAGCTGCGGGGTGAAAACATCGTGCATCAATCGAGCATAAACGTTCTTAAAAAAGAGAACGAGTATCTCCGTGGAACAGTGAACACTTTAGTCGGCCGGTTAAATCAAATCGACCAAATCACTAGGGCGCCCAACTTGGAAATCCAATGTGTACCAGAACACAAGGCTGAAAACATAATAAACCTTGTTAAACAATTAGGTAGAGTTGTGGAATGTCCTATCAATGAAAATGATATCCACTATTGTTCTCGCGTAGCCAAGGTGAACTCTGATAACCCACGGCCCCGCAATATCCTAGTAAAATTAAGCCATCCTCGTCTACGGGATAACTTGTTGGCAGCCGTCATTACCTACAATAAGAAACACCCGTCTGATAAGCTGAACACAAGCCACCTGGGTATCGGAGGCGATAAAAAACTGCCGATATTCGTTGTCGAAAACCTATCTCCAGAAAATAAATCCCTCCATGCAGGTGCCCGTGCTCGTGCTAAGGAATTAAATTATAAATTTGTGTGGGTTCGTGGAGGACGAATCTTCATGAGACAAGCTGAAACATCTGGCATTGTGTACGTACGAGACATGGAAACCCTGGCCAAACTTTCTTAATTAGTGTGTAGTTAATCTCTTATTTTTCAATCTTTTGCATGCTTTAAAATTATTTAATTTTTTAAATTCTCTCCACACAGAATAAATTTTTACTATCAAAATGTAAGAGGCTTAAGAACGAAAACCAATGAGTTTTATAAAAATATCTGTACTTGTAATTATGATGTAATTATTTTAACGGAAACATGGTTGAACTCATCAGTCTTCGATAATGAGTTATTCTGCGACCGGTATATAGTTTTTAGAAGGGACCGAGAATCTAGTTCACTATTTAGCCACAAAGAGGGTGGAGGAGTTCTCATCGCGGTCAATAAACGCTTCGAATCCCGTAGAGAAAAACAATTAGAAAGTGACTGCGAAGACGTATGGGTTTCGATCAATATTCTCGATGGCAAGATGAAAACCAGACTATATATCTGTGGTGTTTACTTACCCCCACCAATTCAAAAACAACTTCTTGATACCTTTATTGACAATGTAAATTTAAATCTACATAATTTAAAATACTCATTATTAGTTGGTGATTTCAACCTCAATAACATAATCTGGAGTAAAGAAAATAACGTGTCAGCAACAACTGCTCAAGTGAGCAAACCAAGCACTTGTGTTAGCACACTGTTAGATTTTATTGCACTGCATAGCTTAAATCAATATAACTATGTTTTAAACAATAAATATAAAATTTTAGATCTAGTTCTTGCAAATTTTGCTATTAATAATCTAGGTAGCAGTACGGTAGAATTAATTAAAATTGACCCACTTCATCCTCCCTTAGAATTTGATATAACGTCCTTTACTACCCTTCAATCTTTAAAACCCCGCCTAATTCCAAAAAACAACTTCTTTAAAGCTGACTACGACGCCATTAATATGCAACTTAGTCAAATCCCTTGGGAGGATGAATTGAAGTTATGCAAGTCGGTCGACGAAATGGTTGACGTCTTATATGCTAGAATTAGGATATTAATTTTAAATCACGTTCCCCTAAAACTCCCCAAAGCAAACAAATATCCTGAATGGTTCTCTAAGTCACTGATCAAAGCTATACGTGAGAAAGAAAAATACAGAAAACGTTTTCTCAAATATGGCAATCCACTAGATAAACTAACATACCTGACATTAAAAAAGAGATGCATTGAAATGACAAACTTTTGTTATAAAGACTACCTTTTTAAATTAGAAACATCGATTAGAAATAACCCAAAACTATTTTGGTCCTTTATGAAACACAAAAGAAAAAATAGCAGTACTTATCCAGCAGTAATGAAACTAGACACCCAAATATCTACTAATGGTACTGAAATGTGCAATATGTTTGCGAGCAGTTTCTCATCAGTCTATAACACTCGAATAATCGGACCCAGCATGTCCCTTAATAATATAATATCCACAATTCCTATAACGACGTATACCACTAGCAACATAACAATTTCTGTAGATCAAGTACTTAAGGCGCTTAAAAGTCTTAATATATACAAGGGCGCCGGATCAGATGGTATTCCATCAGTATTTGTATCAAAATGTGCCAGTACCATCTCAAAGCCCCTTTCAATAATTTTCAATACATCTTTAAAAACAGGGGTTTTCCCGAAAGCTTGGAAGGAAGCCATCATTATTCCTATCTACAAAAATGGTGATATCACATCAGTGACTAACTATCGTCCTATTTCAATACTCCCGGTCCTTGGAAAAGTGTTTGAGGCACTCATTCTTCCTATACTTTCCTGGCAAGTTAAACAGTCAATAACACATAGTCAACATGGATTTATTAAGTCACGCTCAACAATAACTAATCTAACAAGCTTTCTTTCAGAAGTAGTAGATAACGTTGACTCCCGTATCTGTACAGACGTAATTTATACAGACTTTAGCAAAGCATTCGATAAAGTGGATCATGCGTTACTCATAATAAAACTAGCTCGTTGTGGTATTGCCGGAAATCTACTACAATGGTGCTCTTCATATCTTTTCAGTCGCTACTCTAGAGTAGTACTAAATGGATATAATTCTAACAGCTTCCCAGCCCTTTCTGGAGTTCCCCAAGGATCGCACCTAGGTCCCCTGTTTTTCAATGTATTTATCAACGACATAACTTCATGTTTCCACCACTCAAAAATTTTTCTCTTTGCTGACGACTTGAAAATTATGAAAGGAATTTTCAACGATCAAAGCTCGTTTCTACTACAAGAGGACTTAAATCGTCTATGCGACTGGTGTGATACAAACTATATGTCCTTGAACGTTAACAAATGCATTTATATTCGGTTCTCCAGAAAAAAAGCGCCATACTTCCAACAATACCTGTTAAAAGACAAAGTACTTCAAAATACTAACTGCGTACGTGACCTAGGTATATTATTAGATCACAAATTGCAGTTGAACTCCCATATTGATCACATTGTCTCCAAAAGTTACAAACTTTTAGGATTTATCATTAGAAATACAAAGACCTTCAAAAACCCTTGTACCAAAATCACATTATTTAATAGCTTAATTAGAAGTGGTCTCGAGTATTGTAGCCAAGTGTGGAACCCCCACTACGATGTTTATATCCAACGTTTAGAAAATATCCAAAAGCGGTTCCTGTGGCATTTAAGTTACCAATGCAACCTGGCCAAACGTCTTCCATCATACCATGACCGATTAAATCATTTTAATTTAAGCACCCTCAAAAAGCGTCGGGATATGCTGGATCTAGTCTTTTTATTCAAATTAGTAAATGGGAACATTGATTGTCCTAACTTACTGGAGAAAATTAATTTAAATGCACCATTAAAAACACCCCGACATTCAAAATATTCAC